>VYXD01004341.1:0-56384 GCA_013397195.1 Hylia prasina | reverse complement strand
TGGGGGCAGAGATGGATGTGGGGCAGAGATGATGTGGGGCAGAGATGGATGTGGAGGCAGAGATGATGTGGGGCAGAGATGATGTGGGGCAGAGATGATGTGGGGCATGTTAAACCCCATGGATGTGGGGGCAGAGATGGATGTGGGGCAGAGATGGATGTGGGGCAGAGGAGCTGCAGAGTGTGAGCAGCAAGGACAGGATGAACAGCTCCTGGGGGTGAGCAGCCTGCACAAGACAAAGGAGAGAGCACTGCAGCTCCCAGGGAAGAGGCAGCATTTCTCAGAGTGATTAAGTGCTTCCATGGAGCTGCAGCAGCCACAATAGCACTTACATCTGGTAACTTCACTTTTATGCAATGCTTTTCCCAGATTTTTCAGTATTTCAGTGAACATGTGTATGTTTATATGGGAGAAAGGAGTTTGCTTTAATGTCATCCCTTCTGAGACACACTTGGTAATAAACAACTTCAGATCACACCTTACATTTTTTATCAGGAGTGAACTCAAAATGTTAAGCTGAATTTCAGATTAAAGCTATTCATCATTTGAGAATACACCTGGGTTTTTGATAAAATATGTGTATCTGAATACGGGGTTAGTATGTGAAATTCAGGCACCCCAGTTTCATCTAAACATGGGATTAGCGTGTGAAATTCAGGTACCTCCTGTTTGTTATTTTCTCAATTTTAGGTCATGATGTCTTTTGATTTGTGTCACTGAAGTGATTAGAGCTGCAGGAATTTCATGCGTACAGGTTGGGGAATGGGAGGAATTGGTGCCATGTGTTTCCCATTGTGGGAACCTTTATGATATCATCGTCAGAGAACATGCTCAATATGCCTTCCAGACTTGGCCTGCTCTTTAGGTTGTGATTGCTTTGGACTGTGTCAGGACAATATTCATATTCCCCTTGGTGCATGAATATTAAAATATTTAAAGCATTTAGCTGATGAGAGGAAAGATTCCCCTCCAAAAATCCAGAACCTTTATATTTCTGATGAAAATACATGCAGTATCTCATTTAACATCTGGGCCTCATTTTTGCCATGGGCACTCTCAGAAGCTCCCTGTTCAATGGAGCACTAATTCTCACCTATCCATCCTTAGGTACTCTCAGAAAAAACCACATTTTTGGTCCCAGTTACGAGAAATAAAGTCCTCCTTCTGTCAACATATGGGTAACAGCTGTCATTACCACCAGCCAGTTATATTGTCTGCTGTCCCAGTCCTTTATCTGTCCAACTCCAGACAGTAATTCAGAAAATCAGAATAAATAATCAAGGCACGTGGAGCTGGGGCCAAGTGTTTTTTATTTACAACACCTGTTGCCTTTTGGAGGGTTGGAACAATCAGTCTGAGCCACAGCAACTTTCTAGATTTCCTAACTGGATTGCATGAGAAGTGTCTTTGCAGGTTTTTGGGGGACTTGTTGTTGGTGTGGTTTGTTTGCTTGTTTTTTGTGTAACTCTTAATTTTCATTTTCATTAAAAGGTTAAAACCCAAAATAACACCACACATCTTCAGCAAAGGACTGGGCAAGAAGTTTGCAGTGGGTGGAACTGTGCCCATTTTCACCCTGTGATACACTGGGTGTGTTCAGCTGAAGTGCTGTTGTTCCTGTTGCTGGGGCAGGGGACATCAAACACCTCAAAGTTATCCTGTCCTCCTCCTCTTTAGCCTTCTTTTTCCTTTACCAATGTGTATGCACACTGCAATTCTCTTCATGAATTGTTGGATTTTCTCGTGTAAATTTTCAAAGTGCAGTGTGTTTTGGGTGTGGGCAGGAAAAGAACGGGGGGGCAAAGTGCCTGTCTTCCTGGCTCCTCAGATGTTTCCAAACTTTCAACTTTTTTCTTAATTTCTGCCTCCTGAAACCATGTCAGTTTAAGCTGAGATGTTTTTGATGTTTCAGACTAAGCAGAGCTTTCCTGTCAGTGTTTGAGTGCAGGATCAGGCCAGTCTGGGCTGATCAGTGATGGGGCTCTGGCTTGGCCAGGTGTTTGGGGACACCTGGTCTTTGTTGTGTTGAGGTTGCAGTGACCCAGAGCAGCTCAACACAGCCATGCACAGCTGGGTTCCTTGGCTGTGAGCTGGAAACAGATCCTGCATGTGAGGTTTTTAAGGTGCCACAGTTTGTCATCTTTAGAGGAAGTGCTGGAGATGGAAGTAGAAATGCTTAGGAGGACACAGCCCCTTCTGCAGATCACACAAATCATCTCCCTTTCAACTAATTAGCAAAACCAATTGAATTAGCTGATTAGTGTAATGAATAATATTTTATCTGTCCAGAAACCTTTGTCTTTAAACTGTCACAAAAATTACATCTTATTTAATCAGAATTCGCATCAGTTTTGTGTGCTGAAGTTTAGAAAAGTAGAAAGAGGACTTAAGTGTCTAATAAAATTAATTAGATCTAGAGTCATTTAGGCTCTGAAAATCCAATACCTCTTTAAAGCACAGTTAATTATAGTAATTTTTAAAAAACTAGTATTAACTCTAAATTCTGTCATGGGAAAACCATAAACTTGAGTCCTGAAAAGTGGAATGTATTTCTTGCAAATGTATGTAGCTACATACATACGTACCACATATATATATAATATATATATATTTATATATACTTTATATAGAAATATATATACTTGATATATATATGGTCTTATCATCCAGTTCCAGCTTCTACAATGAACTGCAGTGTCCACTGTGTGGCATGGCTGGTTTTGCTACCTGTATTAACAGAGGTGAAAAATTATGCTGGAGTTCTCAGTGTAGGTGATTTTCTTAGCTATTAAAAAAAAAATAAATTAATTTTGTGAGAATTGATTGGTCTCTAGGTTTACAGATGCAGAAATACAGGACAGAAAGGAGGAATGAAAATACAGCCTCTATATGCATACAGCTATATGCATGTATTTATCTTCGTTTGAAATAATTACTTTCTTGCAGAACAGCCAATGATTTCTCATTTCTGCATGTAAACAACATTTATTAAAAGTTAGAAAAGATAAAATACATTTTGGATAAAAAGGCACTTAAAACTCTTAAACTAAATTATTTTTGTTCTAGAAAGAACCATCTTTTCTTCACTGCAAGTTTGGAGGCTCTGTGAAATAGGTGTTCATGCAAACCTGCTGCTGCTTGGGCTTTAATCACTTTAACAAGGATATAACATGTATTACATGTAGTACTCCATATCTGTCTGTAAACCTATATATTTTACTCAAATCCAGAATCCATACAAGAGACCTGAATATTCAATTTCCTGGCAAATGCCTCAGTGGGAAATGAGCACAGCCAGGGCTCAAGTGGCTTCAAAGGAGCTCAGGACCAGGCTGAGCCTGCACCCATTTCAGTGCTGCTGGGTGGAAGGGGCAGGGAAGGACATGGGGAGCTGAGATGTTCAAGGAGTTTACAGAATGAAACCCACTGCCTGTTCTGAGGTGCCTTTTCAAAGACCATGAGTGCCTCTAAGTGGCATGAGTAAAGAAGAGTGGCAGAGTTAAATCTTCATGGAGCGCACTCCAAATGGGATTAAACGTTGACAAATCCATGCTGAAAGGACCTTTCCCTCTGCAATTTCCTGCATTTGAAATTGCCACATTCTGGAGGGGAAAAAACCAAAGTGCAGCCATGGTGTGACCTGAACGTGAGGAGATGCTGTGGCTTCCTTGGGTGGAGTTTCTCTCCATGTTTCAAAACTCACTCAAAGATACCCATTTTAGCAAATCTGTGTGAAGAACCACACCTGTGTTTCTCACTGCCTCTAGAGCTGTTATTTATTCTTCAGTCACTGAGACTAAGTGGAACAAAATGTGATAATAGTTAGGGTTTCTTTCTTTCTTTCTTAATGTCCTGACTGTCTATACGGTACATCTGTAATGGGCAGCTCGTGGGGTGGCTGGCAGTGAAATCAGCGCTTGAAAAGCTCTGTGAGCTCAGGAGCTGTTCCCTGTGTATGGCACATCCTTGTATGAGAATGCTTTGGAACAGGCTCCTTCTGCCCGTGGAGCCCTTCCCCTCTACCACAGCTCCAAGCCTCCCTTCTGATACAGATACTTCATTTTGTGATGGGATTATCAATTTTGTGTGCTGTGATTTCATCCACTGCCACCAAATCCAGTCTTCTCCAAGTTACAAGCCCTCCCCAAAGGGACAGAGCTCTTTGGAGAGCACCACAACCACCCAGGAAGGAAGTTCCCATTTTGTGTAGCCTTGCTGGAAAGTAGTAGGGTTGTTTTTCCCTACATATTGGCTTTAACAAGATACCTTTTTCCTTTAAACAATAATTATCTTTTAGATTTCTATGAAGATGACAGAAGAGTAAAATTTTCTAAATTTAGCTGTTTTGCTGTCTTGATAGGAGCATTCCCCATGCTTTGTGAATGATCATTCCTTTGGTAGTTACGTAACTTTTATTTTGCTCTATAACTTTTTATTTGAGGTTCATATATAAATGCTAGTGTGAAACAAGTGTTTTCTGATTAAAGGAGATGGTTTAAACAATCTTTTTTTTTTCTCAATAACTGAATTGTAATGAGAAATTTGATTCCCCCTAAAAAAAAGTCCAGAATTTTGTTTTTCATTAATAGCAGCAAGTGGTTTTAGAACTGTGCTTAAGATAAAAATGTATTTTGTATGTTCTCACTTAGTGTGAAAATGTGCAAATGTCACAGGTTGTTAATTACTTGAAGCTAGGAACCTGGAAGGAGGGCAGGAGGGCTCTAGGTTTCCTTTGATGAAATGAAATTTCATGGTCTCCCATAACTCAGTGCTGAATGAAGGAGGGGGTGTCTCCCAGGTGATAAATTTGCACTGTGTAGCCTGAAATTTATTGGAAGCTGAATCCTGACCATAGGGTCAGTTTAGGAAAACTCTGCCAGCAGAGCAGTTCTCTGGGCCTGGTACCACCAGCATGATATAATTAAATGCGTTGTTTGGCCAGCAGATCAGAGGGGGAGTTGGAATTAGGGTAGGAGAGCAGTGCTAGCACAGCCAAACAGGCCGGGTGCAAATTAGCCCTGCTCGCTTCATTCTTCCTTATTTGAAAGGGAAAAAAAAAAAAAAAAAGAAATGGGGTTGAAAAAGATTTGTTCATGTTGTGATTACCTCTCGAAAGAAGGTCTCAGAATGTCTGACACTTAGAGGAGAGGTAGGAGGGCAAGACGGGGTGGAGTGGCAAGGCAAGATTGATCCTTGAGAGGCTCAGGGAGTGGGGGGAAACATGTTACAAATGGTAATAAGGCAAGTTAAGAAAAATGATACCAGATGTGGCTGTAATGCCAACAATCAGCAAAAAAATGTAAACATATATAAAGCTGTAGTAATAAAGCTGTTACAGCTGTAATGTTCAGGATGGAAAGAAAAATGAGGTCTCTCTTTTTAACTTCAGCTCTATCAGGCTCTGGCCTCTCCTGAATCTTGGTTTTCCCCTCATCCACTCCATCCTGTTAGAACAATGATCCATCTTCATGGAAATTTGGTAGAGACCATTTCCAGTGTTTTGTATAAAAATAAAATACGACACTGCCAACATCTTTTACAATGAACGGTTCTATTTATATCAAAGAACATTTTTGAACTCTCCAGCATATTTCACAACCAATTAAATTTCTAAGTGTGTGGAAGCATGTGAAAATTGATCCCATTCAATTACAAAGTGTGAGGGTTCGGACGAGCCCTGTGCACCACTGCAGCCCCAATCTGTGTGTGCTGTCTGTCCTCAGGGATCAGAGTTTCCTGACCTCTGGTGTCCCCTGATGCTGGCACAACAGATGGAAGGCCACCCAGGAGGCCACAGGTCTGCCCAGGAATCTGCTTCCTCTGCTCCCATGGTCTATCTGACCAAGAGTTTAATTCTCCTGCCTCCTGTTCCAGATACACAGGACTCTGCCCCAGAGCTTCTTAAAACCTGTTAAGAACTGGCCCATTTTAAGGGCACACCTTATTTTCTATCTCCTTTTGATCTGGGAGTTCTTATACTTTGCTGACTTTTTTTTATATGCAGATCTATATAACAAACATAACTTTTCAAAAGGCCACAAAGTTTGTGTATTCCTACAGGTAAGTGATCCATGCCTGCAGAGAGCTTTGTTTTTCAATGGCTATGAGCTTAGTGATTCAATATTTGATAATTAAGGTGTTTTCTATTGATCCCATCATTCTTCCTAGTTTTAATAATGCAATAGCTCTTGGATCATTTATTAATAATGATGAAAACTTTCAGGACTTTCAGTTGTTCCCAGCTTTCTGGGACTCCCTAATAATCACATCACATCAGCCTAGTGAGTTAGTGCAGTCCTAATGCATCCTGAGTGTGAATGACTAAAAAGTCACGTGGCTGTTTTATGAGCTGTAAATTTTGCATGTAACTGTGCAAAAAAATACAACCTTTTATGGTTTGTGGTGTTGAATCACTAAGTTTGTGCCACACTCCTCTCATTTTATGGGTTCTTGTACATATGATTAAAGGAAATATTTTTTAATAAGCTGTTTTGTAAAACTACACTCCGAGCTTGCAGGGAGTGGATACATTTTAATAGTTCTTGGAATGTCCAGTCCTAGTTATTATACAGGGTTGCTCAGTCTTTTCCTTATTTAGTCAGGAGGCTTTTCAGATTATCTGTTAGATGGTGTTCCACTCAGCCTGAGCATTTCATTCACATATTATCACAGTCCTTATCATGGCATAAATACTTCCTGTCTTCTTTTGTTCTGATTTTTTGACTGCATCCCTTATTTGCATTCAAGGGGGAATAGCCTAATGCCCAGGCAAACCCTTAGGATTGTCTCCATCAGGAAGAGCTCAGCTTTGGCTCAGCTGGGTGACTGCAGCAGGATTGCATGCCTGCAGTACAGGGACAGTGTTGCTGTCAAGAGGAGCTGTAGAGAGCAGCAGCACTGTCTGCTTGCTTGTCTGTGTGTTAGGTGCTGGTTTTGAGTGTGACACTTCGATTTGTACCCACCTGGTCGCCCTTTCTGAGACATACCCTTCCCCTGAGATGACATGAGATCTGAGATTTGTGGCTTCTGCAGGTGTATCAATCCATTAGTTCAGGGAGATTTTTTTGTTCTGTCTCCCCAGTTCTGAATGCATGAAGTGTCTTCAATAATTCAAGTTTTTGAGTCATGCTTTGGAAAGAGTCAATTGGCTTATTAGCGATTTAAGTTTCCTTCCTATTATTGCTTCATGCAAAATAGAATCACTGGTTCTGTCTGAGACATCCCTCACCCACCTCTATTCCTGTTTCTAAACCTGAAATATGTGGAAGAGGCAGTCTTAAAACAGGAAAATGCTCTTCAGGAGGAACAAAGGCTTTTGCACATTGCTGCTATGGCCCTGAGAGCCCAACCTACAACCTGCCAGGTACTTCCTAGTGTATGGAGCATCCATCCATGAGTAGTGTCCTCTTGGTGCCTCTTCTGCTCCTGTTTGGTCCCACACCAGGCCCTGAGTGCTGTAATACCCTGTGGTCAGGCTCTCACCTGCCCTCTGCTCACGTGGCTGCGAGGGGGGAGAGCTGCAGCACTGCCTGGAGCTCTGGCTGCTCTGGGAGGGACGCTCTGCTCCAGTCCCTTCTGCTGTCAGTGCAGCATCAGCAGCATCACGAGTGACAGCCCCATGAGTTTGTCTAGAAAGCATCAGTGATCTGCAGTTGCATAACAGAGTATTTCTGCAAAGAAGAAACTGCAAAATAGTCATATAAGGGAGAGGAAATAGGTGTTGGAGGAAAAAAACCCCTTTCATAGGCTTGTAATGAGCCACTTTTCTCAAATGCTTAATATTAGAGAAATAATACAAAAATATACTCCAGAAGACTTCAAGGCAATGAAAGTAATGGCTTCTGGGAGCTGTTTGGTACTGATTTGAAAATAGAAAAAAAAACCAAAACCAAGAATAAGCTTTATGCAATCCCCCTCAGAAAACACAGCTCTGAGCTATGGACAACAAATGGAATCAGAGAGAGTTAATCAAGTTAACGTACTGCTGAGCAATTCGCTGTGATTTTTGCTGATCAGATTTATAGTAACTCAAGATAAACATTTGAGAAGATGACAGCGTGTTCTCACAGGTACCTCTGCAGTTCCTTGGAACAGTGAAATAGTTGTTCAAAATGCAGAGTTTATTTTCAGAGAAGTCAACTTTATCATTAGGGCCACCCAGAGAGTGAAGAATTCCAGCGACTCCCTGGCAGAGCTGGTGTAATCTCGGGTCCCCAATCTGTGCCAGGCTGCAGGAGCTGCCCCTGCCCCACTGGTGACCAGCCTGCACACCCACAGCACCCTGGGCACACAAGAGGCTCTAGAGATTCCCATCTCCAAGCCTGCTGAAGGTGCTTTGGTTCCTCCATCACAGCAGAGGAAGATGTGTGTGGGTAATTGAGTGCAGGCAGGAGCCCCCCTATCTTTGCCCTGAAGATAAGCACGAATGAATAAATAAATAGCGACACTGTGGTCAGGGAGGCAGGTTGTTCAGAAGGGAGGCAAGAAGTCAAGTGTGGGAGTTGGGAAGCTGGTGCAGACTGGGAGGAAGGAAGAAGAAAGCGTGGGAGGTCATTTTTTTATTTTATTTTTTTTTTTTTTTGAGTGCACCATTCAGTTTCAGTCTGTAGTTAAGACAAGCTATAAAGTTTTTCATGGGAAGCTTTAAATATGTAGATATCTACATAAAACACCTTAAAAAAATCCTCATTATTTTTTTCTAAAATACGGGAATTTTTAGCCCAAAATGATTCTTTGAATGATACTGTAATCCCTCTCATGGCCTCTTATTTTCTCCTAGGGGAATATAAATGTTTTTGAGAGGAATCTTCTGGCTGGAGTAAACAAAGTTTAATATTTGCATTGCCATCAATAAGAATATAAATATCTGTGTGCCTTTCTTGTTTTGGGTACGGAATGGTGACTGCACGGGCTCCTCGCAGCAAAGCAGCGTCACTCGGGGGCTGACCACAAACAAGGCTGAGTCCCATGGCAGTACATGGACTGCCAGGTTAAAGTTTAGGCAGCGGGTGAGGTTCCCCACGCGGGCCGGTGCAGGCGGAAGGCGCAGGTGTGGGGTTCGGTTCCAGGTGAGGGCTCAGCCCCGCGGGGACCTGAGGAGAGGAGGGAGCCGTGCTCATCCCGCCTCTCTCTCCCCCAGGTGTCACTGTTGGGCCGCACTCCGGGGCCACACGCCCCGGCTGCATCACCTGTGCGCTACCTGTGGCGCAGGGCCTGAGGCTCGGCACACGGCATGGATGTTTGGTGACAGCCATGGAAATACCGCGGGCTGCTTTGCTGTTCCTGTGAACACGCATTGCACATTTTCCGCTCCATTCAAGTGGTGTTTTCCATCAGTGGCAGAGCTGAGCTGAGGACGGAGCTGGCGGGAGGATCGAGGGGCACAGAGCAGGATGTGAGCCGGGGGTGGGACCGTGCCTGGACCACTGTCCCCTCCTGTCCTCGGCAGGCGGAGAGCTTCCCTGGCTCCGCAGGGATGTGAGGGAAGCAGGACACAAAGGCTTTGTCAGCAACTCTGCGACTGTCCCCAGGTCCCCACTGCAGGCTGCCACTCCCGGGGCGGCCCTGCTGTCACCCTGCTCCCAGCCCACCTGGCTCTGTGGCCGAGGGGACACTAAGGGAAGGGGAGATGGGGAGCGGCAGCGCCCCTGAGGAGCCACAGGAAGTCCATTCTGCAGTATCCCAATGCCAAGGCTACTTGGCTTCTGGTTAACACAAACGTAGTGCAAATTAATTTTTTCCTAAACGTGGTTTTGATTTGGGCGAGGCCTCTGGTGTCACTGTGGCGGCCGCCCTGGGGAGCCGGGCGGGGAGCGGCCCAGGGCCCCGCAGCGCTGGTGGGCGTCCCTTCAAACGGGGTCTGCTGCCGTAATGAAATAATTACAGAATGCCAGGCTGTTATCCAATTAGGCTGACATTTCACCATTGCTGGCCCTAACTGGATTAGGGCCATTGTGAAAGGATTAGCTGTGCAGCAGAGCCGAGCGGAACAGGCCAGGCGCCGGCGCTGTCACGGGCGCTCCCCGCCACGGCCGCGGGGGAAGCGGCTCCTTACACACAATAACACAAAGTGTTTAAAATCTGTGACACTGCCGTGGAAATCCTGTGCGGCCTTGAGACGGATTTTTCTAATAAATAATTCAGGGTAGTGGAAAAGAGGAGCATTTGTCTGACTCTTCTCGCTTTGTAATTGCTGCCTGTTGCTTGTCTGCATTGCCGCAGGAGCTGATGTGCATTTTCTGGAGTGACAAAATATCCCAAATATTTCTGTATATGAAACGCTGGCCTTCATTTTATATGTCATAGTTTGTGTGACGCTATGCCTTCTCTTTGAATTAACTTTTTAAAAACATTAGACTGATTAACAGTCATTTCAGAAAGTTCATAGCAGATTCAATATTTCCCAACCCCATGGTTTTTTACATGCATTTTCTTCTCCTTTGTTTCTCGCTTCTTTCATTCCGATTTGGATTGGAGTAGACACTGAGTGATGGTTGTTAATAACCAGTCAGACTGTGCAGATTTCAATTTCCAGCCTTGCACTTCACTCACACTAACCACGCTGTCACTAAATGCGGTTCTAGTTTGATTATTATCATCTTCCATGCATGATGGGCCTTGGTGTGTTTTCTATGTGCAGCATCTCCGAGGCTGCTGAAGAGCTACTTTTCTATTGGCATACAAGAACTGCATCAACAACAATAAAGAAAAGAGTAGGGAAAGAGGAAAAAAAAAAAAAAAAGGAAATGAGTTTGTCAGAGTTGAGAAAGGAAAACAGTGCATTAAAATTGCTTTGAAACTATTTCGTTCTGCTTGTCTCTCTCCTGCCAAATCAGACTCTCATTGAAGTCAATGGGAACCTTGCCATAGAATTAAATAAAGACATAATGGAACATTGCTAACGTCACTGCCCTGGCTTTTCCCTCCCCTTCCTTAAATGGTTTTCTTCCCTTCTTTCATTTCTTTCTTTTTTTCTTTCCTTTCCATGAAAGCCGGCATAATAATTATCTGGAGCCATATTTAGTGAGTGTAATTATAGTATCTTTTTTCATGCATGTATTTACTCTAAAACATTAAATCTGATTTATTTTCGCTCTGGAAAAGATTTACCATTCCGTAGGCAGTACTAGATGATTTTTTTTAAATTAAATTAATAGTTTCAGCATCTTATGAAGTATTATATACTGCGAGGAGAAAAAAAAGGTTAATAGATGTGAATGAGGTGGCTTTGGGTGCACTGGAGCAGAGGCTGCCAGCCCAGAGCTTTCCTTCCCAGACCTCTGCTGTCACCAGCTTTAGTTCCACACAGTGTCACGTGGATGTAAAGCCTGGCTGTGGAAAAAAATCTAATTGTCTTGGATTTCCTTGGTGGAAGTGTTTGGATTTCATTCACTACCACAAACGGCTTGTTAGCTGTCTTGTCTGTGGGATTTCTACATTTCCAAATATTTCATTCCATATAATTATTTGGAAAATTTTGAAGTAAAAGTGCTTCAGCACTTATTTTGCTGTTTAATTAAAAGTTAGCCAAAATGGAGCTGTTCCTGCTGACATTTTCTAAATGAGATGTTAAATCTACTAGGAAGATCTCAGATCTATTTCATTTTGGTATTCCAGTTTCTGCTGTGACACACGTTTTGAGCTTAACTAAGCGCAACCTTTCAGTCTTTCTAAATGGGGCTATAGTTCAGTAGTTCAAATCTAGAAATTCATGGAATTTGCTGCGAAAACTGCAGCTCTTGCTTGTGCTTTAGCAAGGCAAGTTCCTTCCCTGATCAAAGCCAATCAGCACCGAATGTGTACAGATTTCTTTTTGCTGGGTGACTTGCTGAGGGATTGAAGCTGTGCTTCCTTTTAACTGCTGGAACGGAATAGGCGTAGGAAATAAGACATGCAGAAAGATTTCTGTTGAAGTTTTCCCAGATTCAGCACCTAATTTTCCTTTAAAGTATACAGCTTAAGCTGCTCGTTTTTCCACTTCATGCAAAAAAACCCTAAAGTAAAGCTGATTTGGGGAAATCCCTGCTCACAGTGCCAGCCAATGGACAATCCCTGTAGCCTGCCCAAGCAGGTTACGCTTGACCCTTGGGTAACTTTTCCCCCTCCTCTCTCCCTACTTTCCCTCTGCCATCATCTCATGGTTTTATGGGTCCTGTCTTCCCCATTTCCTAATTATGTCCGTGGAACTTGATCATGATATGAGTAATTGGAGTTCTGATACAGGCTTACAGCATGCATTACAATGTAATATGAAATGTAGACACTTCTGCTCTAAGTGGAAGTGACAGATCAGAGCTTACAAATTGCATTCATTCATTTAAGAACCGTCTGGGACATCTAAATTGATCACATGTGTTGTATGGATTATGTAATATTAATTAGAGTGGTATCCAATAGTGCAGCTGTGGTCTTTGATGGTTCTATTAAATCTTTGTTTTCAGGGCGTTGTAATTCAGTTCTGCAAGTCTTTTATTTCACGGGAGGAAAACTTGAAGTATAATTCTTTCTTCTTTGAAATTGAGAAGTGTTAGCGTAGGTAGATACAAATTGAAGAATGAATCAATGAAACAACAATATCCATGAGATCTCAGACTTCCAGGTGTTTTTACACCTGTACTCAACTTTTATATCTCTAGAATAAGCAGTTGTCATCTCATAACTGAATATTTTCTGTTTGAAATAGCGATAATAATTTCTTGCCCTGCTGCTGTAGTGCTGATTTTTTACATAAGCTGATGACACTTTTGTGTTTCATGATGCATCTTGTCAATTGTTATTAGGTATCCATGACATATAAGTATATTCCATGAATATATACAGTATATAAATATATACAGTATTTATGATGGACAGATGTGGTCATTATTAGTGCAGGATTAAACTAAGGAAATGTGGTACCTTGTTTGTCCAAGGCAACATAAAAGAAAAGTTTTAAAGTGCAAAGTGTATGATCACATCTTCATGATTCCTATGCTCAACTTTTCCTAAGTTCAGCTTGTTGGCAGTACTGACTTGATGTTAAAGTATTTGTATGAGGATTTGAACGTGTTGCCATTATTCTGGACAATATTTTAGCTGCTGTTGGGTTCGGTGCTTATACTGGGCCATATATGATGTTGATGTTCTGAAGTTAATTAGGATTACTCACAAACTTTGCTCTAAAAGTTAATTTCTGCTCAAACTCCCAAGATGCATTCTAGGGCTGATTTAATTTGCAGTATGAGTAGTGCATCTTCTGATTCACACCTCTGGGCTCCAGTCTGTCTAACAAAAATTCTGGATAGTCGTAATACCGAGAAACTAAAGGGCTTTACTAACTTCCTACAAATTACATTAAGAAATTAAAAATGGCATTTGAGCTCTTTAGGATTATGAGCCTGGCTGGTGTTGGTGATTCCATCTGCAGTGAGGCTGCAGATTAAAAAAAATGTGACTTTTTCCCCTTTGTGTCTAACTTCCAGTTCAGAACGACAGCGCAGTGCTCCAGGCAGGATGCTCACAGCCCTTCCTGGCTGCTGGAATATTAAGATTTCAGCAGTATTGTCTATAACATGATGGATTTGTAGTGTTTTCCCCAGACAATATGTGCAAAACTCGTTATTTAAGGCCTGCATAAATGCTTTTTATAAACGAAGACGTTTCCTATTCTAGTACATAGGGATAAAAATCTGCCATTATGGAGTTATTTTGCATTTGGGTTTTTTGTTTTTTTTGGGTTCTTTTATGTTTCTCAAAACATATTCATATGTTCATATGTTCATATATGTTGAAATTATGGGCTACAAGTAGCATATCTCCTTTTGGATCCTGTTTTAAAGGAACAGTGGCCCACATTCTCTTTCTTGTCTTTTTGATTTATTACTTATTGATGTTTACTCAGAAGTTTAAAGCAGCCTTTTATAAAGTAGTGCTTTCCAATTCCTCTCAGTATCTTCCAGTCCTGAAAAGCTGCACCAGGCCCACTTGCACATTGCATTCCTTCCATGTGCAGGATGAGTTATTTCTCAAAGCAATGATGCTCTTTAAGGTTGCAGAAGCATTACAAAGCAACCTTCAAAGCATTCTGGATCAACCTGACTCCCGTGACATGAAAATAAGATCATTTTCCTTTTTTTTTTTCCCCTGCTTGTGCACCACTTCCATTTCAGTATGTTCAGTGTAATGAAAAATGTGATTTTTTTTTTCTTGTAAAATTACAAAAGAAAACTTTGTAACAATCCACTAGATTGGGAGAAAGGTAAAAGTTTTCCACTGGGATCTCTTAACTTGCATCATGATTAATAGTCAGATTTCTTTTTAGATGAAAATATAAAAAATCTGTGCAGATACAACTGCCCTTTTATAAGGATTTTTGTTTTGAAGGCTGGATTGATTACAGTAATCCACATATTTATATTGTCAATCTTTGTGGTTGATAGAGACAATTAATTTTAATCTTCTGCCAAGAGCAAAAGATTATCCTTCTGTTTAAAGGAGCTCCTTGATTATATGTGTGATTTGCATCATCTGCTGAATTAAATATTAGCTATATCCCAAAACGCAATTAGAAGCAGAATGAGCTCTTACTATCCTTTAGTCTTTATACTCCTCTGAATTTATTTGGATTTAGTTGTATTTTTAATATGAAGAGATACTTTGACTTCTTAGAAAGCCACTTTTTAGAAAAATCCTCCCTTTTGCAAATGCTTTTTAAAAATTACTTAAGTGTCTACTGCAGTGGTTTTGCCAATAGGAAATATCAGCTCTGCATGGAAACACAAAGTATTGCCTTATGCTTAGTGAAGGGAGCAGTGTTTCCAGGAGTGCTTTTGTTCAAACATGTACTTGATGGATTTTATTTATTGGAGCCACTGTAGTTCCCTGCTCCCCCAAACATCAGGAAATCTGAGTTCCCTTTATGTCCAGGACTCTGCAGGGAAGAGGTGGTCATCCCTAGTGGATACTGGTGCAGAGTTTCAACACTTAGCTCTCAGTTAATTTCCTCTCTACTTCTGGATAAATTTTTCATCTCCATGAGGAACTTCCATTTCCATGAGAAATCAGCCTTTAAAAAAAAATTTAATTAAAAAAGCTATTAAATAGACAAGCTGGACAGCAGCATTTTGCAGCTATTGCTGTGGTGTGTGATCAGTCTGGAAATGTGTGGAAAAGGCTTTTTAGGGTTCAGTAAGCAGGTCCTAGCTAATGTGCCACTCAACCTCACAGGTCCCCAGCATAACATGACTGCAGTATTTAGCATTGCAAAATGACCTGTTGTTTTCCTGGAACTTTTTCTTCAGCCTTTACTTATCTAAAATGAGGAGTTGTGTGCATTTGAAATCCTTGATGGCATTTTTTTCCCCCTTCTTTTTCTTCTTTAAATTTGTAGTGAAGTAATTTCATAGTTATCTTTCCTCAGTTTCAAAGGTCCTCCTCTGAGGCTGCCCATCCTCAGCCAGGGGGATGGGGAAGGTTTAAAGTGTGGTTTAAAACTGCTCTGTCTCATTCCCTTGCTGCAGGTCTTAAAGCAGCTTTGCCATAAAATCTGGTGGATATGTACAAGTTTTAATCATCTGGCTTAATTGGGTGGCTCTTGTATTAAATACCTGCACAGCTGAATGTTTGAACCATATTGTGCTGCTGGAAAATCCACCCCAATGAGATCCCACTGGAACTTAGTGGTAGAAGGAAATGAAGTTCAGGGGAAATTCAACAGTCTACCATTTGTATGGAATCAAAATGGTTTGGGGGAGTAAAGACTTTTAACTTGAAATGCCAAAATCAAAGGAATTAATCAAAAACCTTTTATTACTGAAACTTTTACTCAATAGTTTCTGATGTCTCAGCAGTTTCATTTTCATAAAACGTTTTCTTCCTACCTAAGGACTGAATTTAGTCATTCTGTGGGAGTTTTTTTTAATATGTGGGACTTTAGGACTATTTTTGGAAGAGGAAGTATGTTGATTGTGAGGTGTCCATGACATTTGAGGTCTGTTTACCTGTTTTGTGGCAATTTTCCTTTAAAATACAGACTTTTAAAGCATTTGAAACATCTGAAGAGTTTGAAGATCTCAGAAGCTCTTAAGTACTTTAAGATACATCTCTATTTTGATTAAACTAACAAAGAAAACTTGATGGATTTGATAAAGAGTAATAGATTTGATCACTACGACCTTTTTGAGACATTAGTTTGTATTTTTTATACCAAGAGCTTTAATTTACAATAATTTTAAACTTTATGCAAAATGAGAATAATGTTTCAGCATCCAGCATAGATCAAATACCGTGATTTTAGTTCTTAAACTATAAACTATAAACAGTTTTTTAAAGAATGACATAAAGTATTAAGTAGTTTATTGTGTCCTTTCCTAAAAGCAGCAGAGAGGAAATGAACCGAAAGAGATGCTGTTATTCATGACAAATAGGCAGAGCAACACCAGTAAATAATGAGACCACTGGTAGTTAATGGGCAAACCACAGTGGATTTTAAGATGATAAACCAAATTATTATACTCACATTTATTTGATTTTCTCACTGTAACAATTGGAGGTTTTAAGGCAGGAGTTCCCAGGCTGCAGATCATGTTTTACTGTGTGTAATGATACCCTTTGTTTTGCTGTCCCTTGTTCAGGGTCATTTCAAATGTTTCCAAGTTTACCAACCCTTTCCTGTACCTCCAGCTAAATGTCTGCAACTGACATTATTTATTTTCTCTCTCGTGTTAAGCATCCTGGAAATGCAGTGCAGATGATTCAGGTGTAGCCCCTGCTGAATGTCGAAGTAGTTCCAGTATAGTAATAAAACCTTTTTTATTTTATTTTATTTTTGTAAGCCAGTTTTGTTACGAGGAAAATCTCATATTTTCAGCCTTTTTCTGTGGCCAATCTCTTGGTTTCCCATAGCTCAAAGGCACTGTTTGCCTCAGTCACTGGGACACTCAGTGCTCTATCCACAGCTTTCTTTTGATGCTGCATTTAAACTCCCTGCTTATACTTGTCTTTCTCAGGTCAATAAATACTCTTGTGAATAGTGAAAAAAGAGACAATGAAAAATGGTGTCATTTCCAGTGTTGTTTCCTGGCTCTCTGACAGAATTTCTTATTGCCTTGCCATGCTCCTCCTGGCACCTGTTACCATTCTCTGTCTTTCCATTTCTGTGAAATGTGAATATCTCAAAGTTGCTCCAAGCTAAGCTGGATTCCCTTCCTGATAAATCCTATCCCTTCCAGATAGCAGTAAGGTCTATTTACCTGGTGATTCCTTTGTGGGATGTATGAAATTTAGTACTTCCAGTATTTTCTGCTTGAGCAGAATCCTTGATTTAGGTAGCATTGTGTATATTATTTGTTCTGAAACTACACATAAAAACTGAATAGATCAGGTAACCTTGCAGCAGAATGGGTCATTCATGTAGCTGCTAAATAATACAATTATTTTGTAATTTGATAAGAAACTACTTTCTGTTAAATGTATCAGTCATCTGTAGTCACGTTAATCTTTCAGCTTCATGGAAGAACATCTCTGTGGACTGGGAGATGTTCACTTTAGGAAGCTGATAGCTGGTCAGTGAAGCACAGCTTCCCTGGGTGAGGCCCTGCTGTTACAGTGTGCAGTCGTGTCAACAAATGCCAATAAACCACCACAGGGCCTTTGCAGTCACCAGAGTTACTCAGGCAGTTGAAAATCTTCCAGAATTCAACTTCAGGAGAATTTTTCAGGCAAGTTCTTCCTTCTAAGCCAAGTGGCTGGGCACAAATGCAGAGAGTGTCACACCAGGAAGCCTTTTGGCTGGTCAAACCCTAAATCACTTGTCCCACTGCCCAGGGCAAGTGTCCCACTCTGAAGGTTCCTGCACTCCTCCTGCTACATCCTGAGGGAATATTCAAATATGGTTTAGTGATTTCTCAATAAGTCACACTGCCTAAAGACATACCCCAGTCAAACAAGCAAGAAAAAACCTGAAATGTTTATTTATCAGCATAAGTGGAAACAAACCCAACTTTCCCTCATGTACTTGTGTCACATGAAAGTGCTTTAAGTTTCAGAAATGCTGAACCAGGCCCTCTGTAATGGATGATTTTGCTCTTTTCACCTTTAACATTAGTTGAGTGAAAGGGAGTGATAGCTCTGAAGAATTATGTGGCACTTGCAAAATGATGTCTTGTGTCCCCTTCTACCCTTTACAGCATTGCTAAATATTAGGAAAATTCTGAAGCTGTGGATGTTGGAGTACCAACTCAATGGAAATATACTTTCCACCAGACTTCAGTTGAGCTGCATTTTTAAATAATTAAGTTAACAAATACCACTTACTAACTTGGCTCCTAGTTACAGTATTTATGTTAAATAATACAAATAGTACTTGTGCTATACTCAATGGAAATCTTCATCTTGGAATGCGTTGTCTTGTGTAAGCCAGAATGTCCCTGTTTGGGTAAGTAAAATGAGTCTTGCAGACTCTTCTGGCAGGATGAAATCCAGGCTTCTTGGGTATTTGAAAACTTATACTAAAAGTGAATTCTCCAAATCCTTCCTTCCTTTTTAAAACCCAAGGACAGCGTTACAATACAGGGCTGCTGAAACATTTGAGCTTTCACTCTAATCTACACTTCAGCTTTAAATGTCAGGAATTAAAGTAATTAAGATTAATAGAATTCAGTTCTGAGCAAGACAAGGCGTGCAGGCTCTGAACTCTTGCTTGTATCTTTCATAGTACTGTGTAAGGGATATTAGGAGTACTGAATGGATTCCCATGAAATAAATGTGTGTAGCTGTACTAAGTACTATTTTTTGCTTCTTTTTGAGGGATTTTCTGAGTAGCACAAACTTAGATAACAGAAATTACTGTTAAGGGCAGGATGTTAATAGATGTGTTAAAACTGAAAGAATTGCTTTTGCAAACTGATTATTTTGCAGTTCAGTTTTTATATCTTTGAAAATACATACTCTTCTCTTTAGTAAACTGCCAAATGCCTCTTAACTTGAGCTTTTTGCAGTGTCCAGGAGAAATTTGGGCAGGTAGAAGGTCTTTTCATTGCTTGTTAGCCAAAACGTATCCCGTGCCATGCATGGAAAAGTACAGGTTGTGACAAATTAAATTTCTAAAAAATGTCATGAGTGGAGAGATGACAGAAAAGTGGGGCAGCATTAAGGTGAAGTTTTAGTTAATAATTGAGGAGTTGTTTATGAAACATTGTTTTGTGTTACCTCTGTGTGTTGCTGCAGTGTGGTTTTATCTGGTTGTTGATGCTGCTCTAGGAGGGCAATTGTTTGAATGCACTTGAAACATATGTGACCTTAAGAGACACAGTGTTGTCAAGAAAATAAAAACAGTCCCTAGTACATCTTCTGCCTCCTGGAGGATTCAACAATCCACTGGGTTTTTGAAAACGTGGCTCCTTTCAAGTGGGAAAATGAGCAGAAGATAATTACAATATATGTTTTTTCCCCCAAGGGAAAAAAAACCCCATATATTGTGTTTTCAAGAGTGTTTTTGTGTTTTCAAGAGTGACTCTCTAGATAAAGATGTTCTGAGGAGTTTGAGAGTGTTTTTGCAGAGGCATTATGGAGAGCATGTTCTGCCACCTGAGATTTATAATCACCCTCTAAATGTTTGGTGAGACTCAGGCCTGTTGGATTTCAGCAGCAAACCCTGTCTGTGGCAGTGACAGGAGGGGGTGATGTTCTCGTGTCCTGAAGGCAGGGGTGACACTCTGCGTGTGGAACTGGCTGAAGAGCTGTTGGGATCAGAACATCCACAAATTGCAATATCCATCCTACGCAGGCAGCACTGCCCACTCTGGGGTCCAGGGTCCCCAGGGAACTGCTGCTCATCTCTCAGCCTGGGAGTGGCTATGGAGGTCGCTGAGCTCTGAAAGCAAGGCCCCTTTTTATGACAACTTGACTTTCATGCTTGTTTGAACTCTGAGAAAACAGCTTTTTGTTCTCGAGTGGAGACGCAGTTCTTGCAAAATCTCCCCCATTACATGAGGTACTAAAGGAAAGGAATTGAGAAGCAGTAAAGTCATGATGACTGAACAAATTGTTGGGCTCTGTTCTTGCTTTCCTCTCATCTTCAGGCTATTACAAAGTCAATTTAAATGGAAAAGTGAGCACGTAGCAACTGGTGTGTGTGTTGAGAGGAAACTGCTTTGCAGCTGATGGTGCTTTCCGGAGTGGGGTGAATCTGTACCTTTGTGTTTGTGGTGAGCGCTGTGGGAGTGCCGTGGCCTTGGCCAAGGAACAGCCACGGAATTGTATTTCTGTGTGTTGCTGTTACCTCATGCTGCCTTCATTCTCCCCCATCCAGGGCACAGGGATGTTACAGGCAGGGAGGGTCTTTCAAGGCTCAGGTGGGTGTTTGAAATAAACTACTTTTCCAGTGTTCAGCTCACTCCTTGAATTACATTGAGACTTAAGATTTTCTCTCCTGTTGTCATACTTTCCTGTAAGACTGCTGATTCATCAGAAAAAACCCACTTTGTTATAACACAAAAGAGGTGGTAAATGAATTTAATATATGGAGGTGATTTTTTTGTCTTGTGGGAAGACAAAGAAGTGTGGGGAGATTATTTCTGTCTTGTGGGAACAGGTCAGAGCAAAATCTCTTCTTGGCATGGCAGAAGTTAGGCTGTGTTAGTAGCTGAGTGTACGGAGTTGGACTCCTGAGTTAAGGTATTTCAAAGTAGGCAGTAAGTTTTAAATATTACAAGGGGGAGGAAACATTTGAGAAAATCAGTGTTGGATCTTGGGGAGCCAAGACTGCAGTGGACTTCTCCTAGCTCTGTCAGTACATTGGTTTGCTGTCACTGGGAATTCAGTGTCAGCATTCATGATGTGTGAAAAATAATACCATGAACGTTGCAAAGTTTATTTTAATATTATCACAATATTTAAATGCCTAACATTAGTTGCCTGGAAAGACAAAGTATTATGGACTTTTGATTTTTGCATGTCTGTACACTGAAGAAATCCCTCTTAGCAGTCGCAGTCACATAGTAAATAGCACTGGAGGGCTGCAGAGAAAGTGGATGTGCTGTAGCAGGAGTGCCAATGTAATTATATTTTGTTCTTCTGTGTGGTTACTCCTAGGGGAGAAGGAAGTTGGTGATTAAAGTGATTAGGTACCAATATTGTTGTGGTATTAGCTGGCACCCAGGCAGTGCTCAGAGCTGTGTCACTTCATAGTGGAGCTTTGTATATGATTTACTCAAGGTAGAAATATTTAGAGTAATTAAGGGGACTACAAGCTTAGCTGTTTAGGGATAATAATGACTACAGAAGTAGCAATAGTAATAGTATTTTGGAGCACACGGTGACAATCTGGCCTCTTCATTTCTGCAAGGGTATAGTTAAGCTCCTGGTAGTTTCTAAAGCAACTGTGTTATTTCTCTAACTGACAGATCTTATGCAACCAAGCACCTTATGCTTAACCTCTGGTTGTATTTCCCCTTCTTTTTTTCCTGACCTTGAGTAAATGATTGTCATTTTATGTTCCAGCTGAAGTCCTTGAAATGTTCCTCTCCAGAAAGGGACTCAATATCACTGTGCTGTTCCCTGAAGATTGCTGGGTACTGCGAGGGTGGAAACCATTTGCTATTACTTAATGAAAAAATGTCCTCCATAAATCACCTCTTCAAGTGGAGCTCACAGAGAAACAGCATGAGTCTTTAGCACTGCCAGCACTCTAATAGACTTATATATCCTGGGTACTCATTATTTGCTGGTTGTTAATTATAGAGTGTGTTCAAGACAGGAAATCTGGTGTGCTTCTTAAGGAAAAAGCAGCATGACCCATCCTACAGATGAGAGGGAGAGGGAGCAGGCAAAGGAGGAGAAGGAAATGTTACATAGTTTAATTTAAAGGAATTTATTTCACCTGTGTATTTCACCTACAATGAAACCTGTCTGATGCTTTAATGCATGTAATTGTCTGCATGTTTTTACTTTTTACCCCTGAATATTGAGGCTAAAGGATTTTAAGACTTCCATAAAGGTTATTGCTGAGGCAATTTGGGTGCATCTTTGGGAGATTTTGTTTGCCATTATGGTAAAAAAAACCCCAAACCTCTTTGGGTAGATATGTGAAAGATGTCCCTGCAGGGGGAAGGAGGAGCTTTAAGATCTTTATGCAGCTCCCTGCTTAATAGATCTGTTAATCTAATTAAGTGGTTTACTCTGACTCCACACAGGCATGAAGCAGTTCACCTCTGAAGTCAGGTGTGTGCAATCATTATCCTCCTGGTGGGGAGACGGGGGCTAAATCCAGTGCCTGTGAGTTCACCTCTCCTCCCTGCTCCAGGAGATCACATTCACATGTATGTCACTGGGTAAAGTGTATAAATAGCTTTAAAGCAAGGATTGGCAATTCAACTTTTCCTTCCTCCAGGCAACTCTTTTGCCGGCTACTTTCTATTTCTGACTTTCTGGAAGGTTTAATTTTCTTCCTGTCAATGGCACAATTTCAACAGGGAGGCCAAAGGGCTCTGCCAGCAGAGCCACTCTGCTGTTGGGGACTCCTGTTCTGTCAGGGAGTGGCAGGTTTTGAACCCCCTCCAGCAGCAGACCGTGCTCACTGCCTGCTTTCCAAGCTGTCCTACAGAAGGAAAGTCCTTCTCCTTTGGCTAAGAGGCTGCTTCTGTTTCAGAGGGAAGAACTGGAGGGTAAATGGAAAAGACAGGAAAGGTGGTGTTCACCTGGTCCTTGAACCCAGGCTTTGTCCTTCAGCTCTTTATATTTGTTATCAATAGCCATAAAAAGCCACAGGTTAGTTACAAGTAAGCTCACATGTGATCCTGGAAATAATGAAATGTTTAGCCATGCAGGAATGGAAAACTTACTACTCTGTTGGAGATGTTCTGTGTGAAGCTGTCATACCCATGGGAGCAAAGAAAATAATTGGAACAACAGAGGTTTCTCTTGATTTCTTGCTAGCTAATGATCCTCATTTGTCAAAATACAGGAGGGAGAGACAGCATTCCTTTCCTCAGGAAAAACCTTTCTGTATCTTAATTTCTGATAATGTATACACACATTGTCCATTAAATCTAAATTTTTCTTCCACACATTCCTGGCTCCTCTCAGATCTCATTGCACGTGGAAGGTGCATCCTGTCCAACCCATGTGCTGTGCCTTGGAGCAGAAAGGAGCTGACATAAAACTGACGACAGGCTGTCTCTGTGGCAGATTCGTGTCTTGTGTCTTCCTGCAAGATGTGGGCTGTACAGAGTCCAATGGCTGTATCAGACCAGGAAATCTGCAAAAGAATGACTGGAGTGCTAATTAACAAAGGGAGTTCCTTCATAGAGCAGTTTTATTGTACTATAGGCTTTAATAAGGCTAATTACATGCAATTTATATCAATAACCTGTCGGGCTTGAAGACCAACAGTATTAGAAAACCTGTGTTAAGAGCCATTATTTCTTTAAGAATACTTGGCACCTTTGAAGATATCCTTTTTTTGGAGATAACTGATGCCATAAAGCCATTATGTAATTTTTATTGATGTATAAATGTATATTTATATTTACAGCATATAAGCTTTATAATTTTGCAGGAGGTGAGTAACTTCCAAAGTCTTATAGTAGGGGCAGTGGTATAGCTGGAGATCAAGACTTGTCTCCAGCAGAAGTGGTGGAAGAAAAACTTTTCCAATTACTAAGAACCCAACTCAAAAAAGAAAAGAAAAAAAAAAAAGAAAAAAAGAGAGCAAAAAAGAGACATGGATTTACCAGAGAGAATCCAGCAAAGGGCCACAAAGAGGAGGAACTGCAGGTCAGACTTTAGAGGAGAAACTGAGAGCTGGGGCTGTACATCCTGGGGGGCAGCAGGCTCTGGGGGAGGTTTGATCACTGCCTGTGAATACTCCAGGTGGGTGAGGGGCTCAGGCTCCTCTCAGTGGTGCCCAGTGCAATGGGCACAAATTGAAGTACAGAAAATCTGTCTATTTGGAAATGGAGTAACCCATTCTAGCTGGCCCTGCTTTGAGAAGGGAGATCTATATGAGTCCTTCCAAAGTCTCCTGCGACTGAGATGGCTTTATCTGGTGATTTTCTATCCAGCTCTGAGATATCAGTGTGAAGATACTTGGTACTATTTTGATTCTGTCTTTGCACCTATTCGTTGTTTCACCTTTCAATGCCGATTTTAGACAGAAAAAATGTCAAGGTCGTGTTCTGACCTAAGACTGTAGCACCACGCTGCTAATCACAGGTCATTCATGCATCCTGCTCCCTAGGTTGGTTTTTCTAAAGACCCCTCTTCTAAACATTTTTGTTGCTTTATAGTCCTGATGAAGAGAGGGAAGCTTGGCCTGCCAGTTAAAGAATGGCTGCTCTGTATTTAGAC
Source organism: Hylia prasina (assembly GCA_013397195.1). Classification (NCBI taxonomy): domain Eukaryota; kingdom Metazoa; phylum Chordata; class Aves; order Passeriformes; family Sylviidae; genus Hylia; species Hylia prasina. The sequence continues at coordinate 32,060 of VYXD01004341.1, read as the reverse complement.
AGGCACCAGCTGTGTAACTACTGCTGATTGCCTAAGATTTCTGTAAAAAAAAAAAAAATCACAAATTTGTAGCAACTTTCTCTGACCTCTTCACCTTGGTGTTGGTCTCCAGATGCCTGGACTCAGGTCCAGTGGTTGAGCTGGAATGTGACAATTGCCTCAATCAGCACCATTACCTTACCCTGTATAAATGAGAGAAGTATTGGCTCATTTCAGTAGGCAGAGCTTACCTGAGCCAGCTGGGCTGTTCCAGTGTGCCCTGCTCTCTGATGGGACTGCACTGGTGAGAGCAGTGATGCTGCTGGTGGAAGAACAAACCTCGCCCTGTGTCCATCCACCACATTATAATCACTGCAGGAAAGCCTCTGCTTCCCTGTCCCATAGCCATGGCAAATGCATGGAGGTCAGAACTGTCAGACAGCGAGCTGGAAGCCTTGGCAAAGCACAGGGCAAGGATTCTTAATGCTGAGTTTGGCACTGGGCTGCCCTGGCTTTGCTGTTTGTTAGTGCCCATGCAGTTTGTGTGAGCTGCTGAGACCTTTGCCTTTGCAATGATCTCTCGCAGGGGTCAAAGGCAGTGCTCCACACAAACATCCCTGTGGTCAGGAGGGACATGGGGTGCTGTGCAGGCTGTCAAACCTCCAGCTGGGACCTCAGCACATGAGTTACTGCCCGAGGTGGTGACAGCCCTGGGAGAGGGGCAGGAGTGGCCAGGGCTGGCAGGGTCAGGGTTCACCCCGCTTTGGAAAGCTGTGCCTAAGAGCTGGCAATCCATAATAGTCTCCTAAAGTGATCCTCCTGGCAGTATTTGTGGAGGGACTGTTATTTGCAGCCTGAGTTCCTGAAGGCATGCTGGAGATAAGGAGACTGTAATAATCAGGTGGCAGCAAGGAATAAACTCTCCCCTCCAGTAAATGCAGAATTTGCAAAGGTCAGGCCAAGTTAGGACTTGAAAAGATGCTGCAGGGAGAGAAGATGGAGCAAAGCCTTGTGGCCTGAAAACCCTGCTAGAGGAAAATCTGGTGTTTTGTACTGACTGTGGCTCTGCTCCCTTCCCATCCTACCAACCAGAGCCACAGCGGTCTTAGTAAGTTGAAGGGTTTACATGAAAATTACTTGGCTTTCAACTTATTTTTTGTCAACAAAAATGGTATCTCTGTAAGGGTTTACATAGGTAACATAATCCATCTTCTTCCATTTTCTTCTCAATTAAAAAAAACTAAAAAGCTGTCTTGGTATGTTTTGGATCCAGGCAGTGAAGTAGTTTGCTATCACCACAAGGAGGCTGAGGATCCTTCTGCTTTCTCATGTGCTTTGTATTGTCACAGCCTTTGGAGATTATCCAGAGCAGAGAAAGGCTGGTACGTCTGATGTGGCATCTACTAATTCTCTGCAAAAAATAAATATTTGTCATGTTCTGGCAAACTCACAAGAAGCAAATAAGAAATGTGCATTTTCTAACTGAAAACGCACTGAACATCAGCTAAGTCCAGCAGGCTTGTGATCTTCTATCAAATTTTTTCTCAGAACAAAAAGATACCATGAAAAATACTTTTTTTTCTGTTTCCAAGTGAAGCAGAGAGTAGAAGAAAAAAACCCCTGCCTTTCTTTTTTTCCATAAACTCCTCCTGAAACATGCTTGAAGCACTGGAAAAATTAGTAGGCATGTGATAAATGGCCCACAAGCGGCAGATGCAGTAATCTGTGTGCCTTTCTAAAATAACTGTCTTAAGGGGAACTTTTATGTCGTTATTTCCTAGCCACCCTGGTTATCAGAATGGCTCTGCACAGCAGCATATATCATGCTTTTATTTTAATTAAACGTATCTCAAAGAAGAGCTTGTAAAAACGTAGCTAAAGGTATTTTATAGGATTTGAACCTGGGGTCATTTTGTTCTATTCATCTCATTTGCATTCAGGAGCTTCTCCAGGTTCTCTGTGAGCAGAAGGGTTGTGGGGCACAGGATGGGTAAAGATTATGGTTTGTGCAAGGGGGCCATTTCTACATCAGTAGACTTCTTTGTAATGTAGCTGCTATATAACACTTCAATCTTCATTTGCAAGGCAAGAGTGGCCATTTATTTTAGGAATTTTACCCTTCCATTTTTCAAAGCAGCTTAATGCATTTTCTCAAACATCTTTGGTCTACAAGCTGTGTCTGTATTTTCCTTCATGACAAGCCCAGGCAGCCTTCTCAAACACTAAAGGGTGCAGTTTAGATTATGCTGAAACCTTAATGTTTCTATAATCACCTTTTAACACTGTTGTTGGTTTATTCCTTGGTAGCAAAGAGGCAGATGAGCAAAGTGCCCGGTTCCTAAGAATTATCTGGGAGACAGAGCTGAGTGCAGTAGTTTCAGTACCAGGTAATATTGAAGAAGATTGGCTCAATGGAGCTTTAGTGGAAGGAACATTCATACAGGGCTGTGTGAGAGAGTGTATTAAATGGACTTGTGTCAGGATTCATTTGTTATATTTACTAGGGATCTGCCTGCTTACTACACAAGTAACCTTTATTACTGTGTTGAATTTAGACATCACCCACTCCTTGGCAAGATAACTTTTTTCAGCTTTGTGTGTGCTGCAATTTACTTTTTATTCTCTTCCATCTGCTATCAAACCCACAACTGATGGACTTTTTTATCAGTGTTGTGGTGCAGCAGATCCAGAAGGTATTTCTGTGTGGTGTATTGGTAGTTTGGCTGCCTCCCTTGGAGAAATCCAGATTACATTTTACAGTGGGGTTGGTGGCTGACATTTGTGACATGAATTTATTAGGCTAGGATCTTGTTAGTTGTGTGATCTTTAACAGAGTAATTTCATATTACAGACCTTGTATTGGCTTCTAAAACAGTTTTTGCAAAAGAAACCACAGATTTGATGCTGAGGTATGAGCTGTCTGCTTTCCATGAGAAATTCCTACATTCACTTAAATACAGAGAAGAGATTCTTCAAAATTCAGTGCTTTGCAACCACTGCTGAATTTCACAGGGCTTTCTATGACAATGCTGAAGGCTGGGACATAAACCGCTCTGTGGAAAAGAAGCTTCCTTCAGGCAAATATATTTTATTTCTAAGCTTGAAAGTTAAAAAATGCATATACGTTTTAAAAGCATTTTAGGTGTATCTGTACAGTGTATAAGACAACCAGAAACACGTATTTGTTTCACTACAATCACAGATGTCCTAATCCATATTATTTTAGTTGCTTAGTATTATAAAATGTGAAATCTTAAAAAACCTGAATGTTTCATATGCATGAAACCTGATCACAGCATGCACGGTTCAGGAATCTGAATTCTGGATAACTCAGTGGTTCTGGTATATAAGACCTGAATTTTTTCACAGATGGAGTTATATTTATTCTGAAATCTTACAATAACGTGGTATGATTATTCTTGATTTTAAAAATATTCTCCCATGATAGAAAGTGTTCAAGAACTGATGGGGTGTGGCACTTAGTGCCATGATCTGGTTGACTGGTGATCACTCAAAGCTTGGACTTGATCTCTGAGGTCTTTTCCAACCTAAATGCTTCTGTGTTTCTGAATTTGAATACTCATAACAAGTGTGGGCTTAGACCTGCAAATTTAGCAGTGAACTAATAGTTTTTTTCCAGATAATAGTTGACATCCTCATGAAATGTAGCTGTTCCGTGTTTGAGTGTTAGAGCTGTGTTTTAGAGCTTCTGCCACTAATTAATCAAAGGGGGTCTGTGATAGCATTTGAAGTATATCAAGTTTATGTATGCAGTCTAGCAGTTAATAGGATGTTCATGTATGACCACACATGTATGTTACAGGTGGAGGAGAAGATGTGGGAGGCAATGTTACCAAGCTGATCCAATCCTGACTTGAATTTTAATCATCTTGTCCCCACCTAATAATGCTGTAAGATACCATGGAGGGCTCCTGTTACTGAGTTTTTGGGTTTGGGGGCGTCTTGTGGATGAGAAGGAGGTTCTGTGTTAGTGGTCACTTTTTATCCAGCTTTGCTCTTGGCACTGGTCACTGCAGTGCCAACCATGGTCCCCTTCAGCTTGGCTGCAGTAGCAACAGAGCTGCTGATTCCAGAAGGCTGGAATTGGACCAACCCAAGCTAGGTGAACACCTGGGTGTGACATTCTGCAGAGCCACCTCTTCCCATGTGAAGAGAAGCACGGCTGTGCTGAAAATGTTTGAAAAAAAATCATACTGCTGCTCTCTGCAATATATACAGGATATATTGTTCCACTGGCTATTGGGATTCTTACCACCTTCTAACTCATCTGTATGAAAAGGGATTGGAAATGCAAATAGCTTCAGAGAGCTCAAGCTGAAAGAGCCGGGAGTTTTTCTGAGCCATTAATACTTACTCTGGGTAGAGGCTTATCTGGCGCTGGGTTAATAATGCACATCACAACACTCCCAGCACCTTGCAGTTCCTTTGGCTTCCCTGAGCAGCACAGCTGGACTCCTACACCGCTTTTACCTTGTTTAAAAGAGAAACCTAATTGGTCATTAAACTGCATTAGCATCTGTAATGAGCCCAGGCATCCCTTTTCAGCTTTTTTCTGTGCCTGTCTTCAAGGAGCCTCTGTCGGCCTGTTTGATGTGAGCGTGAACAACGCAGCAGTGTAGTTAAATGCACAATTTTGTTCTAAGAAATGGTATGATAAAATTTTAATTAATCTTGTCGTTTATTCTGATCCCTCAACAGAAAATGATCCTTTGTCTGCAATATTTACTAGAGTATGGATTTATTTGAAGTTCCAGTGCTTCTGTGTTAAAATGAATAATTTTTTACTTACTAGAGTAAAAGATTTAGGTATGATATAAAGGTAGCAATATATCATTCTTCATGTTCAGGATCTTTCTACAACTTGAATATTGGACTTCTTAAAACTTATTTCAGTGTATCCTCATTTTTCTTTTCTGTCATTACCTGATTTCATGTGAAAATTTCTTCATGTGGTTCTCTTTTTGTTAATTCATTAGATTTGGCATGGCTGTTTATTGTGGCACTTTGGCATCTGGCTAGTGTAGCTCCTTTGAAACAAACAATGTGCTCAAACAAACCCTTGCAAAATTAACCCTTTTGATCTCAGCAGACAGGTGCATGTACAGTATGACTGGAAAATGTGTTCTGTAAAACTTATTTAGCAAAAGTAAAACATTTCTGTGCTCTCTTGTTAACCTGTTTCCATCCAGTGAAGCATTGAGCAGCATTTTCAAAACATTTTTAGAATTTATTATTTTTACATCTTCTGGTACATCTAGAAGATTACATCTGCTTTCAAAAGAAGTATCTCTTAATGGGAGGGGAAAAAACCCAAACTAAAAAGAGATCTGCAAACCTGCACTATAAATAAGGCATTTCAGTCTTGTTTGGAAAGTTGTAAATCCCTGTAATATAACAAGTGTTTTAGGGGAAGTTACAAATCCCTATGCAATTGAACTATACCAGAAGTATCTTTATCCTATGGTCAGAGCATAGAAAATTCTACATGTTTTTGTCTGGGGTTTTTAGGTTGATTAGGTTGGGGATTTTTGACTTTCTCTGTCATATTGTTGGTTTTTTTCTTTTTTAACTGTGAATCCTATCGTTATTATAATGCCCAGTGAGGGGTTTGGGGTTTTCCTTAATGATTTACAGCTGTTCTGTGTGAGAAGGGACAGACATGCAAACTAAATTTACAAAAGATATATATTCTTAATAACAAAATGCCAAGGAGTGTTACAGCACTGTTACAATACCAGTACTCCCACCACAGGCCTCGTGCATATTCATGATGTGAGACCACCACGTGGGAGAAGCACTATGAGCAGGGGGGAGAGAAAATGAGTATTGATAAAACATGTCACAAACTGTGAACAGCCCACAGGAAATATCTAATCTCGGTGGGTGTACTTAACTGAGACAGATTAAAATCTAAATACATGCAGCTGATAATGTTTTTTATCTTGAAAGGTCAACTGGGTATTTGACACTCCTGGTCTGACCAGGAACCTTTGTAAAAGGCATTGGGGAGGGTGTCTTCAATACATTTTATTTAGAATGGACATTTATGGCTGGTCGTTGACCTTGGGATTCCATTAGCAGCAGTGAAGGGCGGCAGTAATGCCTTGTGCCGAGCAGTAAATGATGCATATACACAGATGAGAGCAGTGCCCTGCTCCACGCTGGGCTGGGCTGTCCCACGGCACTCTCCCTGCATTCCTGGTTCCAGGAAGATAAAAGGAAGCTGTTAGTGACACTAAAACCAGTGGCAATGCTTTGGAAATGTTTTTAGTTTACAGTGTCTTGGAGTTGCGCTTTTTCCATTTCCCTTTTTTGCTCTCTTCCTTTTTTCCACCTTTTCCTCTTCGGAAAACATAAGACCAAGTTTCTAATTCTCTACAGAAAGGAGGAAAAACTCTGTTTGCCTACTCACATATGAGTTCAGTCAAGAAATCTGTCATCTGTCAGAAAGATGTATTACCAAGTACAACAAAATGTTTCCAGAGCGCCCTTACATGAAAATGTCTTAAACTCCATTTATTTGTAAAGTTTCAAACTGGCTTTGGGTGACATTCCAGTGAAGTACAGTGTCATGTTGAAGGATCAACAATCATGGAATGATTTGTATTGGAAGGGAACTTAAAGATCCTGCAGTTCAAGCCCTCTGCCATAGGCAGGGACAACATCTCCATGCTCAACCAGTCCATCCCATGAGCAGGAATTCAAGCAAAGGTGCCAAGGAGGAACTCAAACTGAAATATAAAGTATGCAAGGGGTGCAAGCAGGGAAAGGTCACCAGAGAGGAATACACAGATATTGTCTGCGTGTGGTATGGGACTGAGGAAATCATCCATGTGGCTCTCATTGATGTTCCTCTTCGGTGGGGCTTGAGACTGGTTGGAGCCCACAGAACTTCAGAAGAGATGAAATCAACTTCCTAATTCTATGACTTCCCCATGCCCATGATGTTGTTTAGGTTCTGATAATGAGAAATCCCAATGTCTTAAGTTAAACACAATATCAGCAATAATCAGGCTGGCTCATAGATGATGGAAGCACAAGAGAAAAAAAAATAAATCATATTCTGAGCTGCAGACATTCAATTTATGGTAGTGGTCACTGAAAATAGAATATTACACTCCTTATTTGTCATCATAGTTGGATTTAACCTGAGACAATTTTTAATTCTCTTGATTTTCTTCCCTATTCCAAATTAATTTATTAATAATATGAGAGGGTTTGTATGTATGTAGGGCATGGATGTGGTGTTTTTGTTCTTGTTGGTTTCTCTTACAATCAAATATTTTCAATATGTCCCAGAACTTGAAATTTCACTTACTTAATATCAGCTTAGTAAAAATACGTATGCGTATAACTGCAATAATTCAAAGAATATTCTCTAGATAATAATTCAGTCTAACCATCCTTGCAAGGATATAAAGAAGTACCTAACTTAAGTATGAGATTGTGAGCTGCTCTTGAATTGTGAAGAACAAATGAAGTTATGAGGTTCACATTTGAGTGACTTTTATTAATTGTTTATCTCTCCTGTCTGTACTTGGATATTATTTACCTAGAGAAAACAGCTCAGCAAAAATTTGTTTATCCTAAAATACTAACAAATTGCATAGTTCTATCAAGTTCACCTAAACCCACTGATTTTTCTTGCCCTCCTTTCCATTCTTGTTACTCAAGTTGTTTAGCATGAAATAACAATTTTTTGATAAATCACTAGAAGACCCAAACAATTGGCATTGTCAGCAAATTAAAACCATAAAGATAGCAGGCATTCAAGCTTTAGAAAGTACATTGTTTTCTTAGTAGAATAGGTTGCAAATAAAAACAATAAAAGCTGACCACTGAGCCATGGAAATGTTGGCAGAAGGATGGACGTTTTAAAGGTCATATTGGATAAATTTTATTTTTAAATGTAAATTCACCTGAAAATCATACATTTCCTTAGGAAAAGAAAGTTTGCCTTTGGAAATGAGGCTTGCCAACCTTTGTCATTATACCAAGCTGAAAAAGCAATTTGGAAGCCCCTGCAGACTCACATTTTCCCTTTCAAAACAACAGAGGGAGAGAAAAGAGAAGCTGCCACCACCCAAGCAGCAAACGTCACCCATGGTCTGTTCTCCAGCAGCTGCCACCAAAAGTGCCTTTTCCCGAGTCAGAAGGATCATTTCTTCTTTTTTTGGGAGGCGTTGGAGCATTCCTGATGGGATGGGCTTTGCTCCCAGGCAGCTGTGGTTGGCTGTGGGGCTGGACTGTCCCGTGGCAAAGCTCGGGATCTCGTGGAGCAGCAGCTCCAGCTTGGAGCCTGCGGGGTTTGGGGTGCCCTGAGCACAGTGTGGAGCCAGCCTCGCCTTAGGACAGGTTCACCTGCTTTTGTGAGGGGTCACTGAGAAGATCCGTGAAAGAAAGTGTGAGGAGACAGTTAAAAAAGGCAAATGTTGACCTCTTCTTTCCCACTGAACCGGAATGTGACACCTCAACCATCTATAAAGGCCATCCTTTAAATTTTTTAAATTTCTTCTCTTGTGGAAGGAGCTAGCTGAACCTTTTCCAATTTGAGCCTTCTGAAGGCATCTGAAGAACCCTTTTCTACTCATAAAGAAGTTTCTGAAGAGAGCACTCTGGTAACCACTTGATATATCTGTCTAGTATTTTGTAATTTCTTTAATGCATGTTGAAAAAAAAGTTGAACTTTAAGGCGCCCTGCTCTATAATGCTCTAATGCAAGCTGGGTACTTCTGGGCTTGCACTTCGGGCTCTGGATCAAGTGCTAAAAGTTCCCATTTGAAGTGGAAAGCAAGAAATGCTCTCCAAGGTTTAGCTGTGCTGTGCTGGTGTTGGGGTGTGGGGCAGAATGGATTCCCTCTGGCACAGGAGGGCCAGAGTTGTTACCATGTTATACACAGAGAAACTCTGACATTTTGGCTCCCCAAACCCTCCCGTAAGGTGGAGCACACTGGGTACTCTGCTTCCTTTTAGTATTTCCAAACATTAATCAATCCCTTATCCACAGGCAGTTGGCTGCATGCTGCCTTGGCTCACTTAGTCTTAGCTGATTTCATGAAAAGTCAAATACTCTGTATTAGTTTCAAATTAAAAATATTTTATTAGTTTTAGACAATATTTGTAACATATTTTCTCTTTTGGCCTACAGAACAGTACTTAAGTGAAAATTTTAGCATGACATGCTAAAAATTGGTTTATTACTGTGACTATTTTCTGCATAATTGCATACTTAGATTTGAAGAAAGATATTTTCTCTTTTACATATAAATATATTCACAAGATAGATATTCTCTAATTATTTGCCCTTGACACATATGTTTTTAATAATAATTTGACATTTAAATGAAAGGTACCTCTTCATCTTGTAAAACTTCGAGTAACAACTAATTAAAGCAGTAGTTCTGTTTTATTTGAAGGACAGTTATTTCTTTTGGAACGTGTTGGAGCCTTGGTTTAAAGTAAATGAACAGTGTTTTCTGTTTATAAAACTGAAGTGTTGCATTCTGAGGTCCTAATTTGAAGGTCACTGCAGCAGTTGGGGCGTGGTGTGAGCAGCAGAGCTCCCAGAACCCAGGGACACCCGGGGAGGCTCCTGTGAGTGGAGCACCATTTTCTTTTTGAAGATAGTTTACTTAGAGGTCTATTGATTTGATAACTCTCTCTCTCTCCCTTTTTTTTTAATTTTATTTTTTTAATTTTTTAAAAATTTTTTTATTTATTTTTTTAATTTAATGTATTCCTGATGCTCGCATTTGCAAGCTAGAGTAATGTAAAGCACCCAAAGTTTGGAGAAGCTTCTCTAGAAAATATTTTCTGATGCTTCTGCAGGACAGTGGTGCTACAAGCAAAACTGGGTTTTCTGCAGCTTGTCATTCTCAGAAAATGCTGCCTTTGTGATACTGCTTAAAGCATGAGAGCATCCAAGCAGCTGAGTTTCATGCTTCCATCTGAATTGTCAAAAGAATCCTGTAGCTTCTTTCTTTTATTAAAAAGAAAAAATCCTGAGCAACTTCTTCAGTAATGAGAAAATCTGCTCATTAGGGTGTTCCAGCTTTGATTCTGTAGTTTTTGTGATTTGGAGTCAGATACCCAAAACTTCAGTCTCGTTAACACTGGGGAAAAACAATCTTTTTCTCAAGTGATTAGCTCTAATCAGTCAAACATTTAAATAACCAAGCATCACTTCCCTGTTAAAGATAACTTTTGGTTTGGTTCTGCAGAAAGTGTTTTGATTAAATGCTTTTCTTTAAATCTGTGAATGTCTCTGTTCATCCTTTTCCAGGAAGACCACAGCACATTTTATAACAAAGTTGTATACCTGTTTTAGAACGAGTACCAAGAAGAAAAATTAAATTTATCCTCTCTTTACCAATCAAATCCTCCCATTATTCATAATTGTGGAAGACTTAAGTAGTTGTAAGGGGTTCAGGTTTGCTTTGCATTATTGCTTGAGCTGAAACTAGTGCTGTTTTTCATTTTTAGTGGATGAAAAGCTTGGAAAATAAATGCCTTTTAAGAAATTACATATAACCCAGCAATTTGTTATACAGTTTCTTTGCTTCACAGATTGTGACGATCCCTAGGAAAACTAAGATTTGAAGTTATCATGCAGATACTGCTGTCTCTAATAGTGATGTGTTGAGATGTCACACCTGTCAGCAATTTTTTATATTAAATATTTAATGTTAAATGATGTTAAAAGTAAAATTTTAATAGTTTTTATTTAAATTAAAAATATTACCCTTTCTTCAGCCATCAGCTGGCTGGAATGGGTAATTCTTTCCTGAGATATAGTTTATGAGTTATAAATTTAGCAATGTTTAATGAATTGGTGTTTGGTATTGCCTTAGCCCAGCCTACCCACTGCTGCAGTGAAGGGATGGAAAGCTCCACTGAAATGGTCAGCTGGAATTTTCAGGATGTAACCAAACACTAACAGAAATGATGCCATTCCAACAGAAAATATTTGGTTGTAGTTCACTTATGTGGAGAAAACAGTCAGTACCAGAATCAAATCAGAAATTACTTTCTATTTGATTTAAATAATAGCACTTCAGTACATGAAAATCATTGCCATAAATACAGCAAATTCTGTTTGTGTTAACTAAATAATCAGTTCATGTCTTAGATATTTGTAAAAATAATGGGGGGAGGTAGGATGAGGCTTGTACAGATTATTCCTCTTCTTCTTTTCTGACATTTCACCCCCTTTTTTTTTTTACCCTAACAAACTCCTTTATATCAAGGAGTTTATCCTTCACTGTCACAGATGCTGGCATGGAATTCAGCTAAAGAAATCGATTTAGTGTTTTGAGAAAGGAGAAAAATTAGGTTGGCTTTACAGAGAAAACATTTAATAAGGATAAGAAATAAAGTCAAAACACAAGGTTTGTCTCTTACGACCAGAAATAAGACATGAAAAAGCAGACAGCTGTTCCATTTCTTGGTTCTGAAGGACCATTCTCAAGTTGTATCTGGTTTTAATTACAGTTTAGTTAGAGGTCTTACAAACCTGACGCAATTCATGAATAACTAAAATAAATACTTTCTTGGAGAATTTACAGGCAGAATCTCTTCACTTGAATAGGAACCTGAAATTTAAATCATGCAAAGGCTTGAGCTGGATATTACTTAGTGAATAAAGTTCAATAGATTATTCAGTTGAGAGGAAAGGTGAAGGAATAATAAATGCTCTTGTTTTACTTAGGGGGTTTGTACTTGAAGGTCTCCTGGGATGGGTTTTGTAATCTTCAGTTTTTCTGTATTTTTTCCCAGGCAATGAGGGAGAGAATCACATGTGAACAGAACTTTCTCCTTAGTTTGTTTTTGGCAGAGGAAAGGTGCTTTGTTGTCTGCTCACCTGTAGTCCTGCTGGGGGGGTCTGCAGCAATGGCAGGGAAGGCACTTTTACAACACTTCCCACTTGAGAAGGTATTTCATTTTTACATGAAAGGCATTTGTCCCATATAAATCCTTCTCTTAGAACATCCTGAGCTGGAAGGGACCCACAAAGATCACCAAAGTCCAGCTCATTTACTGTGGAACTGTGTCACTGACACAGCTGATGGCTTTGTCAAGGTTGCAGAGTACATTTAGGCTGGAGCCAGGAATTATGCCAGGAATGCAGCATCCAGTGCTTTTTTTTTTTGCCCCAGAGAAGGTGGATACAAAATTGGAAGCAGTCCAGGATTGGAGTAGAAGTCCCCATTGCTTGTGGTGTAAGATCCTTGTGCTTCAAGGCATTTATGCTGCCCTAGTCTGACAAGAACTCTTGGTAGTAACTGCATGTCTGGAGAGAAAAGTTTTTCTTCATTTTTGCTTGGAGGAAATGCATTGTAGTGAGCCTCAAAGGGGAAAAACCACATAATCATTTAGGTTGAAGTGCTTCTTAATTCAAATGGTGTGCTACTTAGAGAACTTGATAAGAAGGATTAGAACTGGAAAAGAAAGACATTTTTAAAAGCAAAGCTGTTACAGGGTTCATTACTTTATTTATACGTTCTCCAAAATCACATGAATGAAGGGAAAAAATGAGGAGAAAAAATACTGGCTTCAGTTCAGAATGTCAATTACTACTTTTTTTAATCCTCTTTTCACAATTTATTTGACATCTTGAACAGTAGCCAAAAAAGCTATTATAACTATGAAACATATTCATTGGTATAAATCTCATTAAGTTGAGCAATTTAATTAAGGTATTGACATGCTTAATTGATACGTGCAAGGAGAGACCATTTTCATATCTAATTTCCATACGTTTTCTGCTTTTAAGAAAACTAGCTCCGTAAAAATGTTATAGATTCAGCTAAGCCCTGTCATCCCAGAGGAGCACTTGCTGCCATTTACCTTGATTTAGAGCCAACTACTCTTCTAAGTGGAGCTCCATTAAATGGATCTGATGTATGTCTGACTCAAACATGCGTCAGCTTCTCTTATGATCAATAGTGGAATATTTATATTAATAAAGCACCAAGTTAATTAAATAAAATAGTCTTCTGGGTAAACTTAAGATACTAGAGGATGGGCAGAGAATCAATATACTCTGCCATTTGAACATTAACTATGTGCTCTGAAATTTTATGCTACCTTAGCAAAGATGCTGGCAGTGTTGGAGTCTTGGATGCACAGAAACCCCCAGGACAGGAATCTGCTAAGCATCCTGGGCAGGATTTGTTTACAAAGTCAGAGAAAAAACAGCAAACAAAAAAACCCTTGGGTCTGTTTGGCTTCTGTGACTTCATTCCTACAGACAACATTGGACTTTCTTCTGGGCTAGGACTGAACACAGTCAAATGGGTGTTCTCCCAGTTTCCTGAACTGTTCCAGTGTTGCCAGAGAAGGGGCATGTGTGACAGACCTGCCATGTTAAGGTTTGTCAGGGATGGTGAGGAGTCATGGGAACCATACAAAGACATTTTAAAAACTACCTTTACAATGGGTTGGCCAGTTGTGTGTCTAGTTCTGGTGCATTGCATGTTTCAGCCCAAAGCACAACTGTCCTTCAGCCTTTTCCATCCCCACAGGCTCTGTCCCCACAAACAGAGCTGGGAGAGAGATTCCTGCATGAGTGGGTGACCTCTAACCACTGTGGAAACCAACCCCTGTTAGAGATGCATTCACGAGTCTCAGTCCCAGACTGACGTCCCCATTGTGCCCTGATAAGCAAACTCTGCTGTCCCTGTGGCCCTGGGGTTATTTCTATAACATGCAAATGGCCTTTGAAGGAAGCAAGTTCCCTCAGGTACTGTTGCAATCCACAGCTCCCACTTCATCCTACCTTTTATCTACATTTTAAAGTTTCAGTACAATAAAGTGAAAAATGTGGGTTTTAATCCTATGGCTTTAATGAACGCCTCACTTTAATAGCCAAAGAAGATGCTTGAAAGGCCAAGAAAATATTAATTCATTATTGATAGTTTATTCCGTCAGTTTAGAACTTGTTCTGTGTAAATATGCTTCCACCTCTTTAGCCAGGGGCACCATGACCTTGCTGTTAGCACTGGTATTTCTGGTCCAGAGGCAGTGGGTGTGTGCCAGAGCCCTCAGTTCCTGCCTTCCTCCTTCACTCAGGCACGGGGCTCCTTCCTCTGGGGGTTTAAAGGAGCTGAGTTACAGCTGAGGGAATTAGAACATGTTCATTTGAGCTTTCTCTCCTCTTTAAAATCTCCCATGCATGGGCTGGACTCTGGACCTCGCTGAGCCTGCAGTGAGTGCTGAGCATCCCCTGAGCACAGCCAGGGGTCAGGAGCTAAGGGGGAGATCACATTGAGGTGATTATTTACTGATTTCTGTGTGACAGACACTGTCTGCCATGGGAAGTGACAAAATCAGAATGTAAATCCACAGGGAGGTAGCTTATGAATTAATGTGCAGAATTTAATAAAATGATCTTATTATTATTTTATAAGTAATAGTACTTCTGGGCTATTGTAGGAAGAGGACATTGACATTGTATGTGATGTGTGATTTTGACCTGGTTAAAATGCTTCTAATTACCAGGCACTAGGGAAAAGCTGAAGGAATAATTTCCTTTGTCTTAGAGTGAAGTATCTTCCAGTTCAGCATTTACTGCAAATACTTGGTTTAGATTCTATTTTTTTAACTATATAGAACCTTCTGAAGAAGACAAAAGTATGGTGTGTTTAATACTTCCAAATACACTTCATCTGTGAAGAAATAAATGTAGGCTCTTATTTAATATTACTAATCAAAGCACGTGTAGGTTTCACCTGACAGTTGAAAATATTTAATATCTGTAGAACTACTTCTGTTCTGCTATTGTTTTTGGTGAAGTGTTGGTAATGCGCCCCAAGTGTAACATTTAGTGTTTGTTTGGCCTTTTTTCCTTTACATCATTCTGTGATTCAGAAAGACTGAACAAAGAGTGCAAGCTAGAAAGAGCATTGGAACCATATGTGTTAGAGTTGTATATAATCTATATCATAATTGTATAAACTTAACAGGGTGGGATAGGTTTAGTTAGAAAACCACTTTCTGTGTTAACCACAGTTCCCTGGTATTTAGACTTGTCTTTCCACAAATTTAATGTTCAAAGAAAGGAAGAGTGCATCTGAGCTGGGATAAAAACAGGTTCCACAGTGAATTCCTTTCTGGAACCAAACAAAAACCTTTGTGTATGGAACTAGGACGCAGATATTCTTGTATATTTTTTAACTGACTCTTAGTTTGTCCCTTGATTGTTGGTTTTCTGCATGACATCTGGAAGTAATGATGTGAATAATATCAGGATGTAAACTTTCCAAGTCCTATAATGAAGGTAAATTTCCTTTTCTGATAAGATAAGACTATTTTTATCGTGTGACACATGACACCCCCTTTAGCTAATGGTTTTTTCAAAAGCTTGCTAAGGAGGTGTCATGAAATGAAAAAACTTTTGGGGTAATAAGTCAAGTCTTACTGTCTGGCATATTTTCTCCAGGAGACTGACATAACTTTTCTTTGGAGAAAGTCATCATCATTCCCAGCAGTGATGAAATCAAATCACACTGGAATTCGATGTTCTTTGATTTGAGAGTGCCTCAACAATGAAACAGCAAAGCGTGGACACGTTGGAGTCTGTTGTGCAGGAGCCACTCCTCCCTCTTCCCTGGTCAGCTCTTTTACATTTAATTCAATTTTGTGAGCTGACACTGTCAATCTGAAATTCAGCAAGATGCCTGACAAGGGAGTCTGAGGAAAGCCGAGTTCATTTCTGGAAGTGGCTTTATGCAGATGAACCCGTGTGGGTCTCTGGAGGGAGGCATCTGCTGATGAATCACAGCAGTGCCCTTGTGCCCTCCTCAGCTTCGGGAACAAAGCTCAACAAACACCACAGGCACCTCTGAGAGCTGCTGTAAATCATCCACGCACACCCAGCTCTCCCTATGAGTGTTTTTGGGTGTTTGAGGATAAAAAAATGAGTTTTCAAAGTACAATCTGGAGGATTTTGTTACGCAGTGTTTGGGTGGATTCAAGGAAATTCATTCAGCTTGTAACTTGTTCAGGCCGGACTGGTTTGAAAGCGGCAGTGAAGTCCTAGGAACACTGTTAATGCTCGTGAATTGTCTCGATTTTAGCTGAGTTTTCAATAAAGGTTTGGGTCTTTGGCAGCTGATTTACTGAAACGTTCAAATAAAACCATCAGTAAGCTGAGCAGGATGATTGTGAGTTTAACTTCCCTTTCGGAAGAATTCACTATTTTATGTGCACTTTAGCTGAAGGCTAATTTTGGCTTAGATTTGTGTCATGTTAGCACATTTGTTCTACTGGTATACTTGAGTTTTATTTTCTCTACTTAAAACACCTACGTTCTATTTCAATGCCTTTTTCCAAAGCATGCCATTATTGAATGGTAAACTTCCTGTGCATGGAGTGGGGTTCTCAAAGGTGCTTTACCTACATGAATAGCCATTGAAAAAGAAGAAATTATTTGGTTATGTTCCAATGAATGTTTTTTTTGTGTGGATAAAGTAGGAGAATGAGGTTTGTAAGGGTGCCATGCAGCTGTAATGGTCAGGATGACCTGCTCTGGAGTCCTAGAAGAGCTGCTGGGTTTGTGGATCCTCCCATAAAACAGAGAGCTGCTGTTACTTAAACACTTGCATCTTGCATGAATATCACCACTCGAATTACATACAGCTTGGTCTAATAAATCTAGATGTCACGTCCACACAGAAAAATGAATTATGGCTACAAACCAGACTGAAGTGGATCTTCTTACATCTGCAGTGTTTCACTGGGACACTCAGGGCTAAATGATCCATAGCAGGGAAGATACACGAAGGTGAAGCTGTTGAAGAAAAAGAGAAGCTAAAATATTAGAAAAAAGGGAAAAGGTGCATGGAACTCCTCTGTCTTTTGTCTTTGGCTTCAGAACCTGCTCCTGCAGTCTGCTGAATATCAGTGGAATGGATATTGCTGGTCCAATATTATAAGTATTTTTTAAACTTTGATTACAGCTCAAATTCAAGTGTTCCCCTCTTGTACAGGTGCACTTTTTACCACAGAACAGAATAAAGGCCCTCTGGTAGCTGGGCCTGAGCTATAAACAGAATGTTGTTTTTCTCACTGCAGTGCATACAAATACTTTGCAACTCATTTATACCTCACTGGGATAAATGGAAAGTCCCTGTAGCTGATTTGACAATCCACCAATTCTCTATCATTTTCATTACTTTTTGTATAGCCACAGGAATGTCTGCAGTGATCATATAAACAAATTGTATAATTGGCCTCTTTCAGGAGAAGTTGGTAAAAAAAATAAAACCTAGATCTTTACACATGCAATTGCTACTTTATCCTAAGAAAAAATCTTATTTTCCTAGCTAAAGTACAGGAGCACAGCCTGAATTAAATAAATACTATTGTGATTATTGTTTTCATTCCACAGTTGTAATGATTAGGTACACAAAAATATTAACTGGCAGAGGATTTTTTCTTTTAATATATTAGTAAAGTGCAAAAAATCTTTAGTATAAAAATATTCACCAGTAACAAAGGCAGAGTTAGGATAAGACAGATCAGTCTAAAAAGACTCTTGTTTCAGATGTTGATCAGTTATCCAAAGACAGTGCATGCTTTATTCTTTATGTTTTCCATTTATTTTTTAAAATAAAAACTCATCATAAGTAAAAAATATATAATCAATAAACTGCAAATATCATTTTGTTCAGTGGTCAGGCAGGGCTGTGGAGGCTCCTGTCTCTCTGGGGAGATCAGAGGAAGGTGATATTGCTTACTGATGTTTAGAATTCACAAATGCAAATTCTTCCCAGTACAGCTCAACAGACAAAAGTATAAATCCCAAAACAGGTCAACAGTATAAAACCAGTGCTTTTTAAAATTAGCTTAAAGTAAAGGTACCATATATCTGCATTTCTATTTCAGAATGTATTAACATTAATAAGCAGTGAGAGAGCTTTTGAATTCACATTGCTTTAGCAGCAAGAAAATATTGACAAAAATAGAAAATGATGGGAAGAATAATTTCTTTTTTCTGATGTCAGGGCTTCAGTCGCCCCTCTCTGAGGTGGTTGGTGCCCCCACTAAATCACATTAGTGCCTCTGTGTTCTATTCCCACTTCCAATGCAGTTGGAGGACTTGGACTTGGTGTGGGAGCAGCATCCCCCTGGAGCCTTTGTTTTGTCAGCAATCCAGGGGTTCAGTGGTGCTGGAGGATTCCAGAGGAAAGGTTTTCCTATCAGAATGGATCTGTCTCCAGTGTCAGAGCTGTGTCTGCTGGCAGAACACTCTCCACATGCGGGAAGGCTCGGGGCTGAGCTGCAGAAAGTGGAATTCCTGATCTGTGGGACTGACTGGGAAGGGTTTGTTGTCTCTGCTCACTCTGCTGGAGCCCCTTGAGTCACACACTGCCTCTCATTGTGCTCCTTTATCTCCTCAATCAAAAGGGAGGATTAATTATATTGATACCATTTTCTAAAGCACAAAACCCCTCCTTTAAATACTGCTAAATATACTGTATATTTAATATACATTAAATTCTGCTAACAAAGATGTCTTACTGTCATTTATTAGTCAGTAGCCCTATCCTATTTCTAGTGAGCTGCTTCTCTTCAAGAGTTTCCTCTGAGTCCACTGCATGTTACTTTCCAGTTCCTACTCCTTTACATATCCAAAGCTGAGAGTAAATACTTTGAGGAAAGATTTTACTTTTGTGTGTATGTTCCAAAAGACAAAACAGATGCTGCTTTCTAAAATGAAAGCTCATGATCAGTCTCAAGATGGGTGATTTTAAAGTAAGAGTCTAAATGCTATCACTGTTTGCTCAGCATTTTGGAAATGACAGGAGGAAGGAGAACTGTAAAAGTCATAAAGACAAATGTTGCCTTTCATTGGATACTGGCACTGATTAGTTTTACAGTTCATTTAAAATTATACAAAAATATTTACTAGTCTTCTTAGAGATATTCTGATCTTTTTTTTCTGGTTTTGTTAGCTGGATCAAGAGACAAATGTTCCACTGTGTCTCAGTGAAACAAGGTGGGGTTTGGGGGTTTTTTTTGTTTTGTTTTTTTAAGCAGCCAAGAATTTTTAAAACCTCTGATGAAGGATTAAGTAATCACAAATGAGTATTCTCTGTTCTTTTAAACAATTAAAAAGACTTCAGCATGTGCTGTGTGATCCCTGTGGTTGTGTCAGGACAGAAGTCATGAAACTGCACAAGTCAATGCAGCTTGGATCCCTTGAAGGATCTTTATTAACAGATGGTTTTTAAATTGTCCTTGGAGAAGGTGGAAGATGATGATAAAATAATCATCCTCTGCTGAGATTTTTCTTCCTCTGATTCCTCAGTGAGCACCCCTCCCAGCTCTGCAGGCCCTGGCTGTGTTCAGGGTCCTGCTCTCCAGAGTGAAGGTGTGTGTGACTGGGGTTAATGAGGCTGCTTGGGGCAAGTGCTGAAATCCAGAAGTGCAGAGTTAACATCTATCACTTCACAGTGCAACTGGATCAACAGGGAAATCGTGGTGTTTATCTTCTGGAGGCTTAGCAGCAGTGCTTGTGCAGCAGTGTGTGACTGTGTGAAAGCACTCAGGACTGCTTTAATTGGAATTTTTGAGCTAAATTCCCTCCTCAAAACAAACAAAGCCAAACCAACCCTGTGCTTCCCCTACAGCCTGCCAGAGCACGAATTGAGAGCCAGCTGTATTGTGTTTAGTAAAAACACAGTCACCTTGTTCAGGGTGCATAACATCTGCAGGACCTGCACTTGTTTTGCAGAGCTCAGATGCTTGTCACCCTCTTTACTTCTCGTGCTCTAGTAAGAGGAAGGAATTTTTTTTTCCTTTTAGAAAATCAGCAGTGATGCCAAGTTTCCACAGAGCAATGCTTTACAACACTGCTGTTGTTCAGCTCTTGCCTTGTAGCCCATCAGCAACAACACTTTTCCATTTCTCCTTCAGACAGAGCTACAAGTGCTGCTTTACAGTAAATACCATTTTTACACTGACCCTGCTGAGAGGGTGAAGCCATTCCTGCACCCAGGGCACAGGTGCTGATGAGAGTGTCAGATTTGCCACAGCTTGGTCATTACTGCTGGAGGGACCTGAATTGGGAAATGCATTTCCCACCTGGGAGATGATAAATATTTTGAAATTACCTTGCATATTTATAAGGCTCAAAGTTTCTGAATTGTCTTTAACAGCTAACTCAGATGTTTTTTAATCTGACTGTAGAACAGGAAAAACTCTAATACTGAACAGTTTTGGAAATACTAGGACACTATCTCCTAGGTAAGAATAATAGTTGTTGAAAATGCTAAATATTATTTGTTATTAAACAAAACAAAAAAAGCTGCCACATGATTTTGGCAGAGCAGGAAAAATGCTTTTGTTCCTTGCTGTAAATTAAATGCACAATATTCTGTGCTGGAATCTTTACAGATATAATTGAGTAAACCTTTTTTTCCCTACAGATTTCCTTGGTCATTCTACTTCTTTTCCTTTTGCAGACTTTTCCTCCAGAGAGCATTGGTCATCTTGCCTTGTCTGTTCTCTGAGTGTAAGAGTTATCTTCCCTCAAAGTTGGTTCTGTGAAAAAGCTGACTTGTATCATTCCTCACTTTATTGACTTGCTTATCTTTTATTACATGTTACTTAGAGATACCTATTATATTGGGATTATGCTCTCTAATTTTCCCCATCTGTTATTCTTTAACTCCTTAATTGTGTTACTTAATTCAGTAAAACATTGCAGGATAGAGTTTATGTATAACATGTTGTACAAATTAAAACTAATTCTAATGAGACAAATTGCAGTGACCAGATTGTGTTAAGTATGTGACCTTTAGTGGAGCAGTTCAGTCTAGTTTTAGTCCAGTTGTAAAGAAAAGTTACATTGAAGGATAGTCATTAAACTTTAAAAGTGCACAAACCCATCAGGAACATTTTATTTTATTTAATTTTGATCAGTGCATTGGACTGAAATGTTTTAAATCCAGGAATCCTAATTTGTAAAAGAATGTAAACAAGCTACCAACAGTGGTGAATTAATTAATTGTCATTTCTCTCAGCTGCACTCATTCTGTAGCCAGAGTAGCTCGTGGGCACAGTGTTAATTTCTTAGCATTGGTGGCAGCTGGCCCTTTCTTAAAATCAGGAGTCATATGTTTCATTAGTTTCATTTTGCAAAGCAGGTGAACAATATTAACTTTCCAGTATTATTCTGGCAAGAAGAGAGGATAGGAAACAATCTTGCTTTGCACTCAAGTCCCATATCCAGTCAAAGAAACCAGTGTTTGTCTTATGGTTTTGTACCAGCTGCTACAGAGAGCTGTGTGTGAGCTCCCCTGACTTATTCCAAGATGCAGTTGAATTGTGGATAAGCTGAAAGGCTCCTGAAGAAAGGAATCAGGTTTGTTAGGCTGGATTTTTCCTTCATTTTAAGTAAACCATTGGTTCCATGTGTTAATGGTTAACTCTGTGAGTTTGCAGTTTTACTATGGAATTCACATACAATAACACACTGGGAAAGATAGAGGTTTGTCTCTGAAGAATTTGCTCTGGGTAACTCGTTCTTTAAGTCTTGGTATTAAACTCTTTAGGCATTAAAGGCAAGCTGAGTTCTTTATTGGATAACGCTACATGGTGATCTCCCAGCCCATTGGAGTGGGGGAAATAATTAAAGATTAGTGTTCAACCACATTAAATACTTCTTAATCAAGCTGTTTTTCAGTTGTAAAAAAACAGTCTTTTTAAATTTGCAAATCTGTGTGTTAAAAAAGGTTGGGAAAATAACTGGGAAAAAAAACCCTCAAAGGGTGGGGTTTTCTTTGTTTAAAAAGGAAGAAAAGCTAAGTATTATGCCATCACTGCTGATTTTTTGATTTTCATACAATATGTGTTATTTTCAGTACCTTTATAACTTTGCAAGTTGTATTTGAGTAGTCGATTTAATGTTTTAGATCTGTAGTTCAAATGAAGATTCATTCTATGGATGTTCGCAGAGTCTGTGTTCCAATTAAGTGATTTATGTTCTCTTACTGGCAAAATAATAATAATAAAAAGTCTTAATGTATTCTATTGCTCTGTTAGATATTTGAATTTCCACTTAGGATGCAATAGGCAGTGTTAGAGCAGAAAGCTAAAACCAGCACTACGGCAAAGACTGCAGAGGCACTTAGGAAACGTCAGCACTTTTGGATGGCTTTTTTTTCCCTTTCCAATCCTTTTATCACTGAGGTACTTGCAATTCACATTTGAAGATCAGGAAAACAGTATTAGACTTGCAGAGGGAGTTCATCTGTGTCCAAAGCATTTTAGTTAAATTAAAATAAAAACTAAGAAAAGTATTGGCTTGTGCCAGCTCTTGCTGGAGTCTGGGTTGGACTAACATGTGCTGTGAGCCAGAGCTGCTGGGTTTTGTCAGCTCCTGCCTCTCTCCTCTGTGCAAAGTGGCAGCCCAAGTTCTTTAACATCTCTGTGGCTCCGTTCCCCCAGCTCAGAAATGAGGATGTTGTTTCCTCTGGGGGTTGTTTGCTCTGGAAGCTCCTGGATGAGTGTTTTGCTGTTTTCCCTGAGTTCCTCTGTGATGTGCTGCCTGTCCAGGCTGTCCCATCCCTGCACTGCACCAGCTGGGGCTGGCTGCAGGGTGGGTGTGCTCTGTGCCCTGCTCTAAGCCATGTCCCAGGTGAAACTGCATAAAACTTGCCTGTATTTACCAGAACAGGAAGGGTAATTCAGTCTAGAAGTGTTTGCTCAGCTCAACACGTCTGTTTGCTCAGCATGCAGATGAGCGTGTTCTGTTGTATTGGGTGCTGTCTCCACAGAGGAACTCTTGCAAGGAGGGTGCTGCTGATGGACTGGTTTGGCCTCAGGTCAAGTGATTTCAGCTCTCTAACACTGCCTCTTAGGGTGAGGGGTTTTGGAAGTCTATTATTCCCTAAGTGTGGAATTTTTCATATTTGCCCTTTAGGATACATCATGCTCCCCCCAGGCATTGGACTTGCCTTCCATTACAGAAATGGGGGTGGGGGGTTGAAACTTCTGTCTAAGAAATAGGAAATCTATTAGTAATCATCACCTTTTTTTTTTCCCCAGATTTGCTGTTTATTTTTCTTGAATACTGCCATATTTTTCTGTCTGCTTTTTAGGATTTTGTTTTGGCCTCCCATTAATTCATCTAGTTTTCTACAGTTACTATTAATAACTAATATTTATTTTGCATACCATTGCTGTAAGCTTCCCATTAGGTCTGCTATAAGAAGCAGGGAATAAAAAGCTGGAACTTTAATATAAACTCAGTGGATAATTTCTTGTTACAGCCTTCTGCTACCTCAGGGCAAATTTTGCGAAGTGCACAGGCTGAGCCTGGTTGAGGTTTGCTTGCCTATGAAAGATGCTTAAGAAAACTCTGGCACAATGTCAGGAAGCAGAGAGAAACACTCCTCCTGACCATCTCAAAACAGGGTGATCATAATTGTGAGGAGGCAGTTACATGAAAAGAAACATTGGTGGCTTTTCTTCCATGCTGTGTCACTAATGCCACGCAGGCTGCCAGTTCTTCAGCCCACAGGAGAGATGTATGGAATCACTCCACGATCCAGGAGATTGAAAGAGGCAGGATTGTTGGCTAGAGGGAGAGTGCCTTGTAGAGAATAAAAACAATACACTTTACAAGAAGGTTTTCATAGAAAACAGATGAACTTCCTGCCGTCCCCTGGTTTTGCCTGGCTGCAGGTTAAAAATTGGGCATAAAGACAAAGCAGAGATCAAATACATGAATTAGCCCTTGTGGAACACAATGATGTTATGAAATATCGCTTGCAAACCTGATTTGCTTTTACACATGATTTGAAATGCACAATAAAATACCAGACAAATGCAACTTGAGATGGTGGATTAAGTGTGGTTTTATTTGACCACACAATTCCACTTTTTCAAGCCCTTTTTGTTCTGCTTTGTGTGCGTCTTCCTTTCAGATCTAATTTTTGCCTTGCTAAGCCATTTTGTCACACTTCTACCACAGCTCTGCTGTGCCTCACTGTCACACCAAAGTGAAAGCTTAAGACTTCCTCCTTCTGGGTCTGAAATATCCTTTACTTTGTCTCTTCTCTGTCCGGGCTGCCTGATCATTTGTCTGGGTTGAAGGTCTGTCTTTAAAGAGCTAATATTTTGTTGCTGGCAAAATAAAGGGAAGGTGAAGGAGGGGTCAGAGTGTGGATCAGTGTTAAACAAATTGTGAAGGTCACAAAGAATTTTAATCTGACTTGAAAAAGAGACTTGTATCCAGCAGCACATTTTTGTTTGCCGTAGTCTGAATGGACAATTGTGGCTACTTTGAGAATTTGGTGTAGACTGCATGACTGGTATAAATTGAATTAGTCTCGTGACAAGGACATAGTCCCCTTTTCTTCTTATCTGCCTGATGGAAAGCAGAAGAAAGCCCTGTGTGACACGTCTTGACCTGCAATGTCAATGTGGGCTTTTGTGACAGGCTCTGATTTCTGGCCTCTCATTTGATAAAACCAATTTGGTGGAGGCTAGAAAGGAGCTTGCTGAACACTAAATGTGCTTACAGGAAAGGGTGTCTGGGGGTGAGTACAGAGGGCTGCCAGCCCCTCCTAATCGTCATTAGAGAGCCAGAGTTTCTTTCTGAAAATGGGGCAGAGCCTTGGGGACACTCTCACCTGAAACAATGCACTGTACAGTTCTCTGCAGGATCACCTTTATTTGTCCTTTTGTCATCACTCAGCCTTCCCTTTCCTTCATTTGCTTATTCCTTACATTTTTCTTTCCCACTCCTCTGCCTGCCTTTCTTCTTTTTCCATTCCTGTCTTGCCCCATCCTTTGCCCCCTAAACCAGACTGAAATCTCTGCTCCTTCTCCATGCTGATGGGGCACCAGCAGGAAAATCAGGGTGAGTGCTGTTTTTCCCCAGCATAAAAACATCCCAGCTTTCTGGTTTCATGTCCATTTCCCACCCATTCCTGACGCCCTCCCTTCCTGCCTCCACTGCATGGGTAGAGGGCTGTGAACCTGGAACTATTTACAGTTCATCAAGGGAAAAAGCACCCGAATCCAGACTGGGTAACAGGACAATGTAACCTGCACTCACAGTGCAGATCAAACCATTTTTTAATGTGCTTTAAGTACTAGAAAGACTTTTTTAATCGCTGTTGGTTGTTTAGTTTTTTTGTTGTTTGTTTTTAAACACGGTTAAAAATTCCATTTTTCCCATTGATACATAATAATGCAGTGGGATTTTAATGCAGTAGATAAAGATCTTTTCAGTGTAAATTTAAAAAGCTCACAAGAGAATGATTGTCATGTTTTTCCTGAATATTAATTTCAAATAAGAAGCTGTAATCTGAGCAGGGGTAGCCAAGTATTTTTGCAGTCAGTAAACAAATAGAAGCATGCTGAGAAAATTACATTTACACTACAGGCTTGCGATTCCAAGGCGTGAGATTTGGCTGCAGGTAACTCTGACAGTGAAGCGTGGCATTGTGCCAGCATCATGATCACATTTGAGTGATGTTTGCCCGAAGTTCTGTCATTTGTATCAGGAATTCTGGTGGTTTTGGTTGGAGAGTCATTTCAGCTCATTCCACAGACCTCTAGAGGAGAGAAACAAAATTGAAAACACGGTGTGGTGTAACAAATCCAGCAACATCTACTTCTCCAAGCACGTGGAGGTTCCATTAGCTCATGCAGATTTGAGAAATGTGTTCTCTTTGTTAACACAATGTATTTTTTTTTCTGTTCTCTTATTCAGAGACCTGAGCGAAAACCAGATAAAAGGAATCCCTAGAAAGGCCTTTCGAGGAATCATTGATGTGAAGAACTTGTAAGTGACAACTTCATTAATATTTGTGGTGAAAACCTTTCTCCTCACGTTACATCTGGCTGTTACTCTCAGTTTGAGTACCTTGTGTTCAGCTCCTTGCAGCACCAAAGGGGCCCTGCAGGTTTTTGTCAGGGGACTCACAGGCTGCTTTGGTCCTCATGCCTGTGAGCACACCCAGGGAGGTTCTGAGCTGAGGAAGAGGAACAGGAACATACTCAAAGACTTCACCCCTTCCTGCAGTCCTGTCCTGGTGCAAGATGTGCACAGGAAAAATCACTGGTAGAGTTTGGGGATGGAATTGAAATATTTTGCTTAGTTTAAGTTTTCTGTCCCATCACTTCTGCTGAAAGTAAATATGACAAACTGTGTCACTCAGACATGGCGGTAGAGCACAAATATCAGAAAATGACAAAAAAATGGGAGCAGTTAACTGCATGGGCTTTGACAGCTTGTTTTTAAAATTAAAATAATTTATAAAAGCCTTTTGAGAGAGAAGACCGGGCTTTGGTTTTTTGTGCTAATGAAGCCAGTCTGTCCTAGGCTTTTGCTGTAAAGTAGATTGAAATAAGTGTAAAGACTTAGAGCTCTGTATTGCCAGAGCTGTTGGAAGCTCTTACAGGTTATCTAACAGAAACCCATTTTTGTGCACACCCACACTCTAACTCACCCCTGGCTTTGTTGGAGGCAGCACAAGGTGCACTGAACAAGGGACAGCCTGCAGCCACTCTCAGAAGCATTTCAGAGCCATTAGAGTTAGCACTGTTACCACACCAGTAGCTGAAAACTGATCCCCACTGTGTTAAATATTGGAAGCACAGCATAAATTGTGTGGATTTTTGAGTAGAAGAAACAGCTAAAGGAGATCTGAAAAGAAGCCCTTTGCTACAAACAGTCTTGCAACATACCCGTGTTCTGTTTTCATGACTGGCCCCAATGAAATGCTTTCAGGCACGTGATGTGATTGCTGGGGCATCCTGAGAAGGGGCAGGAGCTGGACTCAGTGATCCTGATGGGTCACTTCCCTTTTGTCATGTTATCCTGAGTTTTATTTGCATTGTGTGATCTATAGGAATATAGATGGTATTTTGTTTCAGAAAATCTACCTTTCCCAGCTGTAAATCACTGTTAGTTGTCTGACTTCATTTCAAATAACAAAGTTTGCATTCACAGTTTAGTTCACCTCTGACAAGCTGTCACAACAAGCACAGGTGTTTTGATTTCTGCACCCACTCTCTGCAGAAGGGTCCAGGGTTTCTCCTTTCCATGAGCTGATACCAAGGCATGGCTGGCTGGAGTGCTTACAGGAACTGTATAAATGTTGGGATTTAAAGCTTTAACAAAAACTTGTGTCTGCCAATTTAGGGCAGTATCTATTGTTTTGCTGTAAAAGACACAGTATCAGAAGTACGTCCCTGTAGCTACAGTTTGTGACTTTTGTGAGCACTGACATTATCACAGAGTCATAAAATAATTCTGGTTTGGAGTGGTCATCCAGCCTCCAGCTCAGCAGCAGCACAAAGCTTGATACTCTAACAGATTGCTGGTGTGAGCCACGAGTACTGATTATTTAGGTAAACAGTAAGAAAAGGAAACTTTTCACTCATATCTAGACATTCCTTCTTGATAAGAAATGTACTAATCCTGTGCCCAGGGTGGTCCATGGGAGCAGGTGGCTGTTGCTTCCAGGCACAGAGCAGTGGCCTGTGACTTGCTGAGAAGAACGTGGCACAATCCTGAGCCAACCTGCTGCTGGAAATGCATTAAAATTTCTGCAGCTGTAACTGTAAGGGTGTGATGCAAGCTGAACCAAGTTAACAACTAAAGCTCTTTAAGCAGTGAGCTCAAACATGCTGATTCCCACTTTCAGCCTGTGTTTGGCAGCCAGGTCTCTCCCCTCTGGGTGCCAGCAGTGTCCGTGGAAGGAGCAGGGGTGTTCCTGCCTGAGCAGGAGAATCTCTGCCTCAGGGGACACTGAGCTCTGCCAGCACCTGCCTGTGACTGTGACACCAAGGTGCTGATGGCACAGCAGCAGGGTTGGCTGTTTCTATGGTTATCACTTTGCAGATTTATTGCACTGCCTCAGTGTTCTTCTGCTTTATAAAGCGTGTTTGTGAGGAATCTTGGAGACTTTTGGGCACAAGAAATAAAGCTACAAATTGTCCCATTCTCCCCATCCCTTTCCAATTTATATTTAGAATTTGTATAGGGAAAGGCTGACCTGGAATGGTCTCTATTTTCATGGCTTTACCTTTAAGATGGCCTCAAGTTCTTCCAAAAGTGTCCCAATGTCATGGCAAAAATAATAACTCTGGAGATATCATAACAGGGACACAGCAAGTGCCAGACCAGATGAAAGTCTCCAGATTAATGCTGTCTCTAACAGCAGCTTGGAAAGCTTCCCTCAGGACAAAATGCAGAGTTGATGTGATAAACTGAGCCAGGCCATGGATTCCTTTTGGATACCAGCTCTGAAATGTGCAGCCTGAGGGCTCAGTATGAATTACAGTGGGTGCCATTTGGAAACCCTGTGAGAATTACCCTGTCCCAACATGGCCGTGGCAGTGATGGACACAGAGTCACAGGCTGTGTCCAGCTGGAGCAGACTGCTGTAAAAAAACTCTTCTTCCAAAGGTGGAAGTGCTGCTGCATATGTGAAGCAAAAAAAGTCTTTGGTGATATCCCCCAAGCACCAGAGCTGCAGAGCTGCCTTGATACAGGGGGGAAAAAAAAAAAAGAAAGAAAATGATGGAGGGGGGAATATAAAAAGCAGTGTTTCAAGATATTTTTCACTGTGGCTTTCTTTTTAAACGATAAAAGCTTCCTATCATATTCTCTTAGCAGAACAGTCCACCCAGGAAAATAGGCTTAGATTAGGGCTGTGCTAAAGAAGAGTTTTAAATGTCAGGGAGGCCAGTATTTTTGCACAAGACAAAGCCAAAGCAAAGACAGGAGTTTTTCAGACTCCTGAGTGGAAGAAATTTCATTGTGTGAATTATTTTTATGTGAAGTGTTTTCTGTTGTTTGAGTACAAAAATCAAAAAACCTGCACACAAATAAATTAGTGAGTCTATTTCTAACTGAAATGTAGAAATAACTATACAGCTTTTAGAAAGTTTCATGAGCACATAATGTCCGTTAGCAGTAGTGAATTTATTTGGGAATTTAGCAAAAACTGACACTTTGAACATAGTGTGGAGTGGATGCATAAACTCTGCTCAGTGGTCCTAAGAGCTGAACAGGAGAGGGCAAGAGAGGGCCAGCCTGCAGAGCACACCTGTATTCAATTTCTGTTATTACTTAGCAGGAAATGTTTCTTGCAGGAATCTAGCCCCAAGTAAGCACATTTATTTCAAGAATTAAACTATATGGGTTTGTGTCTGATTGAACTTTGGGCTAACTCAGCTCTGTCAGCCATGGCCTTCCATCATAAAAATATATAGAGCTGCTTCTTGGATTTCTGCACGTTTCCCCTGCTCTTATCACATCTTGGCATTCAGGGGAGTGTTTCTCTGGTGAGGCATTCCTGCAGTTTGCTCAGCCCACCTCACTGAGGGCAGCCAGGATCCCAGTACAGGGATACACAGAGCTTGATGTTAGGAAGAAATTCCTCCCTGTGAGGGTGGGCAGGCCCTGGCACAGACTGCCCAGAGGAGCTGGGGCTGCCCCTGGATCCCTGGAGGTGTTCCAGGCCAGGTTGGACAGGGCTTGGAGCACCCTGGTCTTGCAGAAGGTGTCTCTGTCCGTGGCAGGGGGTGCAACAAAATGATCTTTATGATCCTTTCCAGCCCAAACCATTTGGTGAGTCTATGAACATCTCCCAGCCAAGGAATGGAAAAAGGAATCCACGTGCAGGTGGGTGCAGGGCAGAATGACAGAGCAGCAGAGCAGGGGGGGAGCCACTCTTGTGAGCACCACTCAGAGCTAGAGCCACACACAATGACACAGGCTCTGCTTTTCTGTCAGGGGTTGCTGCAGTTTCTTGTTCTTCATTCACTGGAACTCAGTTCCATCCATATTCAGCTCCTGCATTTTATCTCTCATAGGCTTTGGCTGCAAGATTCTGTAGCACTGGGATTCAGAAAAAAAACCCCAAATGTTAACAGGTTCAGGTGTCATGATAATCCAGGCTCATTGCATTTCTGTCTGAATGCTTCTCAGCCTCACCTGAGATAACAGCTCCTATCACTGGACCTGCAAGAGGCTTTCCCTGCAGCCTGGGGCCACTTACAAATTGTGGGTAATACCCCCCTTGATAGCCCTAAAGGTTCTTGTGGAGGAAGAAGTGAAGCATTTAGATTTATGTTTTTAAAAATACAGAAATACATCAGCTCATATGTAACATTTAACAGTTCTGCAAGTCAGTACACATTTATTTTCCTAGTGGTTAAATTACCTCTGCAGTGTGCAAAAACAGAGCTATGTGAGTACTGCAAAATATTGTTGTACCTATTAGTTTTAGTTCCTTATTTGTTAAATGGCTTTTCCTGGAAGATTCTGTTACTTCTTCTGCATGCATCTACTATTAGCATCAATCCACAGGACTTTTACAAAAATTAAACATCTCGATTGCACATTCAGGTTTTGGAAAAAGCTGAATTTGCTCTTTACATTCCTACATTTGTGTAGGTACTTTGCATTCACCTACACAAAATATTAAAATGTTCCTACATAATTTTTTTTTAACCAGCTTTGCAGAGTATATTTGTAGCTTCTGCCATTCAGCCATAGGAATAATTAAACATACCTGTCAAGTTAAACTAATGAATGAACTAATGAATAAAGGAAATAATGGTTGATTTGTGTGTAGCCATTTCACTAGAAGAAAGCAAGTGATTGTGAGTTATTTGCCATACATAAATATGCAGTAGATCTTAATGAAATGTTACACTACAAAACATAACTCCTTTAGTCTGGGTTCTCCAGGGAAGCTATTATCCAGAGCCCTCTGAAATTCCTGGCCAAGGTTTCTTGACATTTGTGTACAGTATTCAGTGTTACTCTTGCAGTTTGCAGTAAAATGAAAGGAGGAAGATAAACAGTTGGCCAGATTTTCCATTTGTTTGGTGTAAAAGCTGGAATAAGCCTTCTGAAGCCAGTGGTTGGCCTCAAATAAAAGCAAAGAAATGCCTAGAGGAGAACTGATTATCACATATTGGGTTATGTATTTGCTTATGTATCTCCCAGTGGACTGAACAATATGTATCTATATTTGCTGGTGTGCATGAAAAGCTCAGTATATTTTAAATAGGAATACATGAAAATTTAAGGAAAGGATATGTTTCTATTATGGAACAGATTTCAGGTTGTTTTGACAAAGAGCTGGCAAAACAGGTCAGAGGCATGGAAAGAGCTATTTGGAATTTTCATTGGAGACAAGCCTTTTGCACTCTTTAGGGGCAAAAAAACCCCACATTACTTCAACAGTATAAATTTGTAAATAATTTTTCTCCTCCTTGTCCATAAATTCACACTGCACTCAATATATTCCAACAGTGTATTCCTTTCTGTCTCCTGTAATTGGTCTTCATTGTGATAGTGACCATAATGAATTCAAGAGAGATCTCTGTGGCCATCACATTTGCTTTCCTAGAAATGTCATTGTCATGCAGCATTATTATAACATTAAAATAACAAGTTACCAACTTACCACTTTCTATGGAGAAACACCACCTGCAGCGTCAGTTAATTTTATGAATACATTAGTTTGAGCTTTTGCCATCTGTTCTACCCCTTATAATAAATGCAAAAAGCATATATTTCACAATTAACTCATTAAAAGGATATGATTGATTGGGATGCACATGCATGTTCCCTGCACAACAGTTAAGGTGAGATGTGCAGAATGGACCAAGCACAGGGAGAGACTCAGAGTCTTGGCAGAGGACATTTTGTGAGAGAGAAGTGTTTCCCTCTTGGCATTCTCAGCCACACAGGCAGGGCCAGCACATCAAGTGACACAGAAGGGTGGCAATGGTTGTTTCATTGTTCTCTTGAGTGGCCCAGCCCTGCAGGGGCTCCCTCCTGGTGCTGCCCAGGGAGCTGCTGCTTCCCTACCTGAGGGGATACAGTGACCCTTTTTCCTATTCTATTCTGAATCCCTAACCTCTAAAATCTACCTGCCCTGATCTTGCTGAATGACTTCTCTTGTCTGTCTTCCAGTAAAAATAAGAGAAAATGTTGCAGCAGCCCTCCAATTAAAAGGTAAAAACCAGCTGAGGCACAGACTTCTTATTAAAGGGTCCTGGTTTATTCCTCT
>VYXD01004340.1:602527-663496 GCA_013397195.1 Hylia prasina | reverse complement strand
ATAGTTTGGACGCGTTTGTCTTTTGCTCCTGGATTATTTTCAGCGAGCTCCCACACCATGGGGGGAGGGCAGGGGGGGTGGAGAGGAAGAATGGAGCACAAACAGACTTTCTGTCCTAATCTTCTGGAAATGTTCTGAACAGTTTCCTCATCCTTGAATTTGTCTAATGCCTACTTGTAGGGGTCAGAAGAATTTATATTCATCATTTGTGCAGGAAGCTCAGTGCAGCAGCAGAGATCATCATTGTGTGCAAACTTCCAGGCTGGTCTCTGCTTTTTAAGCAGAGGTAAGAATTAGCTCCAAATTGCTGTTCTCCTTCTCTCAAATATTTAGACAAAGTGGCCAAATTCTGCTCTCAGCTTCGTGTGCTTGGTTCCTTTCACTTCAGAGAGCGGGATGTGATCTCCCAGCTGTGGATTGTGTGACAATACTGATGGCTCTTCTGTTCCAGTGATCTCATTTTGCTGTGCAAGAGCACACACAAATATTTAAAAAACATCATGACCCAGGCTAATTGGCAGCACGTAAAGCAGTGTTTACAGTCCTGGATACCCTCTAGGTGGGTCGGTACCGGATTTCAGAAGGTCACATTCTCCCCGTTCATAGCAATATTCCTTTTCTGATGCTTCCAACACTATTTAGAAGAACTTCCTAGTTAAAAAAAAAGTGCTTCTGGCTGCGAAAAACAGAAGCCAGGACTATGGGAACAGAAGGTGCCATTGTTAATGCCAACACCACAGGGCCACTCTGGGGCTTTGCACACCCCGGGCTGATCTCGCGTGGTCTCTGAGCTGCCGGCGAGCGGCGCCTCTGGCCTGGCACCACAACTCACTTTCTAAGGTTGATTCTGATCCGTGGAGCAAAGGATATTTTCCTGGATGAGGAAGGAGTAATGAACTGTACAGAAGTTAGATCCGTATATTCTTAAATATACAATCTAGTATCTGAACCAAAAAAAAAACAAAAACAAAGGTTTTTAAAGAGAGAAGACTGGATCACTGCAATGCAGTTCACGTTGAACTTTCCATTCCTGATGGATTTAAAGGTTTCTGCCATGTGTATAAAACTAAATTACTTTTAGCTAGTGAGGGTATTAGAAGAGTCCCTTTCCCACCCACCCCCTTTTCTTTTGTCACCAGAGTGTCCTAAAATAATGCAGCTATGTTCATTTTGTTGATGATTCAGGGGGATCCTGGAGCTTCTCATCCAAGATCCGGAAGGCAGCAACTTTAAACTCTACACATGCTCTAGTTTGTGGCCTGAGCATGTGAGATTTGTGTTTGCACTCAAGTGGCAGAACCCCTTATCTCTCCCCCCACCACCATGGTTTTGCTCTGTTCATCTCTAACTCTCCACCTTCCTGTTTTACTGATATTTAAACCAATTACCCCTAAAACTTCAAAACTAGTGAACTGCAAGCAGGGAAACTAACAAATGTCCGTCCACCGTTTCTTATGTGTTTTTGATTTTTTTTTTATGTTTTATTTTTTTAAAACTAAGCTTGAACCAAAGTCAATTTCTAGCAAGCTGCTGTACTAATGGACTAGTTTGTGTAAGTGCAGTTCAGATGCAGAGAGGCGATAGATGCTACTGACAATTTCTTTTTCATTTGTCTTTTGTTTTTATTAATTTTATATAAAAGTTGCTGCTTGTTTTTAATCTTTTTTTTTTTTGGTTGGTTGGTTGGTAATTTGTGTTATCCTTGGGGCAGACTCTTAACTTGATTTTAATTTGTTTTCTTTTATTTGATGTGTAAATAGAATGGCAATGTCAGAGGATTGTTAATCCAAGAGGTCCCACCTTTATCTTTATCCCCCCAGTATGGATGAATCTCAGTATTTTTGATGTGTCTCTACATCTTCAGGCTGTGCAGGAGACTTTTAGGGCTGTGAATAATACTGCAAAAATGGCAATGGCCCACAGTAAAAGCTTCAGAGCAGCAACAGGTACAGCTGGGTGAGCTTCAGGGAGGTGGGGAAAAAGTAGAAGAGATGATGCTGGTACCCACTGTGCTGGTCTGGAGGCCGCAGCACGGTCTGTAGTTTCTACCAAAGGAATGCAAGTCCTTGGACTTGTTTTGAGTGAAGTAAGAGGATGGGGAAAACCGCAGCTGTAGCATTTGTTCCTGACTCTGAAAGTCCCTGCTTACTTTCACGCCAGTGCAAAAGTACAATTTATCAGGAAGCTTTTTTTGTTAGAGGGGGGAGACCACCGGGCTTGTCTCCGATGGATCCCCTCCTCCCCTAGGGTTTTGTGGTGGGGTGGGGGGCGTGGTCCTTGCAGATATCTAGGAAACACAAAGAAAGGTGGGCCTTAAATCAGTGGAAAATCCTCTCTCCACAGTTCCAGGAGACTGTGCCATTAGCTGTCTGAATGAGTTTTCATGTCCCATTCTTGCTGGTTTGTGGTTGGGAGAGGGTCTTGTTGAGTACATATCTGGAACACTAATGCAGCTTGGATGGTTTATTTATTATAAAAATCTGCTTTTTTTCCTGACTACCTTTGCATTGGTCACATGGCTTTGGTGTGAGCACCTTATACCCCTTTACCCTCCTCTTCTCTACCCCATCACCCTATCTGGGGCCCAGATTCCAGGGAATTTCTTAGCGAGTTTTTTTCTGAGAGAAACTGGAAACTCAGAGTAGCCACATATCCAAAAAACCTTGGTTTTGTTTGCAGAAGCTGACATAATGCCCAAACAGCACATATCTCATGGCATCCATTGCCAGTGTGCTCTGATTCATTGTCTCCTAAAACATCCCTGTGACTGACTGACTGTTGCTCCTGGAGCCTACTTTTCATCCTTATCCGTGTTTTTCCTCATGGATGCTGGCTACCTCCAGTGTTTAGGTGAAAGACAGAAATCAGACTGGCAGTGGGTGTACATCTGCCAAGTCAGAGCACATGTGCTCCTTCAGAGAATGAAAAGAATGTGAGATCATGTACCAGAATTTAGCAGAAGTTTCTTTTTTATATCATCATCATGCTGGCCGCAGAAATTGCTGCATCTGAAAAGAAACAATAACAGTCGTGTATAGACCCAGTAAATATGATCACAGGAAGTTTGGTGGTGTGTTGGAAAAGGATAATAGCATCTCTTTTTCAGAGTTCCATATCTCTGTATTTAAAGGTGAGAGGGTTGCTTTTCATAGTTGCAAGCATGTCACAGTACCCAGGCAAGAAAAGAGAAGGTGAAAAACTCTCCCTGTGGACAGGGATAGTTAAAGCAAGAGATTTCCAGGGACACAAACACAGATATGCCCAAAAGGTCAAAAATAATTTAGAGAATGGCTTCTGGAGTTGGTTTTGTAGGTTGGTGATGACATTTTTTTCTGATCTTAAGAAAAACAAGTTTTGCTTTAGCACACTTTGACTTTAGCACACTGGGTGTCCTTAGAACCCACTCTCCACAGTCACTGTGGAGGGATTCATGAACAGCCCAAAGAAAGTACACACAGGTGTGGCTGCTTGCAATTGTTACATCTGCCTAGATTTCCTACAGAGCATTTATTTTGTTTCTGAGTTACTGTACCACCTGTTAGTTAAAACACATTTTTTATCATTCACTGTGGGGTGGTGTGGGTGTGCACATAAACGTCTCTTGGAACTATGACCTAATGTTCAAATGCCACCTCTGTAAGCCTCACACAGGGTGCTGTGACACGTTTCTGCAGCTGAGTTAGTGAAGGACACAGGAGAGTTAATTCCTTAACTCTGTGCACATTCCTGCAAAGCAAAGTTTCTTGAAACAGGAATTCCCCCTTTTTTTGTTGTTGTTGCAAATGGAGCAGCACAACCATTACAGCTAGAGCCATACCACAGATACTAAACCAAAGCAACATTTAATTTACCTTAAGTATCAATTCCTATTTTCTTAGATAAAGAAATACGTAAAGATACAAAATGGTCTTAAAGAGACAGGTGTTTTAGGATGGATAAAATAATGCATGGTCGAAATTTTCAATGATACTTGGTTTTCAACTGGAAGTTTAAAATGTAGATGTTTTTATTGCCACATTAACTTTATGAAGAGTCACTATTCCCTATTCCTGTTCTGCTGTTTCTCCACACCCTGTACCCCAGCAGGGCCTGCCTGTCCCTGTTGGATGTTGCCTAGGGTGGAGTATTACCAAAGGAATAAGCTGGCCTGCTGCCCCCCACTGCATTTATGGTTGTCAGTTCTCACACAGCCAACTGAAATCCCGTTCTATTTTTGCAACCAGTACATCTGCCCTGTCCCTCCCGAGGTACTGTAGCAATATAGAATTCAAGATACCTTGCACAAGTTCTGCCCTTCTCACTCATCAAATCTCTTGTAGCTGCTTGTGAGTTTCTCTCTTCTTTCCAGAGGGGAGTCCCCTAAAATACTTTAAAGATATTTGACAGGGGAGATTTTGTCAAAAAGTTGTTGGCTCACAGTTTCTTAAGATGCTCATATATTTGCCTCCATGATGTGAGTGGTATCTGGTTCCCTCTGTGTCACTGCAAGTAGTTTCAGTGCTTTTGGAACAATGAAAAGCAATTCCTCTATTTGCATATCTGTACAAATGGACACAGCAATGCATGGAAAAAACCTCAATTTTTTCAACTTATCTATCTGCATTTGATCTGTCTGCCACTTCTCCCAGGATACTCCAGGTGGGGACATGCTCTGAAATTTAACCCCTGTTGGGATGCTGTTTGGAGGGCATTAAGGAGATTGCACTGAAATTACAAATAGTTTTACTGAGGGAGAAAAGACATCCTTTACTCAAGCAGACAGATGAGGCCGGCATGTAGAACGTATCAGGTTCTTCTTTTCCAACCAAATTCCTAAACGTGAAGCAGCTACTGAGCTTTGTCTTGGGGCTGCTTTTAGGTCCATCCGTGTTCCCTGCTAAGAACCGTCCACGACTGGAATAATCTGGGCCCCTTTCTCCCTCCCCGTCTCCATCCCTCTGCCTCTGCCTCTTTCCCTCCTTGATCCTTCCCCATCTTCCCTGAGTGAAAGGTAGCACCATACAGCTCTGAGAACAATACTTGTGGGTAGCAGCTGGCTTCTGGCACCTTCATAAAATACCTCAGCATAGCTTAGCATTGTCGCAGAACTGGTTTTAAACTGAAAAAATCAGAAGAGAAAAGCAAACTTTATAAATAGTGGAGATAATTCTAGCTGTAGAGTTTAGTTGAACTGATGGTTTATTATGATTGATAAACATGATTATGCTGTATGTATTTGAGATCCTGTTTATAGGTTACAACTTTATAGGGTCGGGTGGGGGTGGGTGGATGTTGGGGGGAGAGAAGGGGGTTTGACTGTGTTAGAAGGAAAATGTTTGCTCATAAATTTTTTTCCTTGTATCTGTCTTGCCAAAGGAAACATTTTG
Source organism: Hylia prasina (assembly GCA_013397195.1). Lineage (NCBI taxonomy): Eukaryota > Metazoa > Chordata > Aves > Passeriformes > Sylviidae > Hylia > Hylia prasina. The sequence continues at coordinate 658,130 of VYXD01004340.1, read as the reverse complement.
TCGCTCCTGGGTTTGGGATTGTTGTTTGGTTGGTTTATCTGTGGTCTAATCTGCAGCACAGCACGTGGTGGCATGCAGGTTACTGATGGGGTTGCTGTTCAGGGTCCTTTCGAGTGTGCGCACACTTCCCTCCCTCTTGGCCTTTCCTTGCCCCTCGTTGGCATCTGAAGACGAGACAACAAATATCGGGGAGGCTCGGGGGAGAGATGGCTGTACTGGGCTGGGATCGACCTCGGGGCTGTAAATCCGTTTCAGTTGAGTTGAGTTGCTCCAGAGCTGAACTGGGTCCGCTGCGTTTAACTCCAGGGAGGGACAAGAATGGTTGTCGCATCTTAATCTATCTGGGAGAGCAAAAGTGAAACAGGTTCCTTTTATCCCCCTTGTCTTGTTACTGAATGTAGGGCTTGTAGTGCTTGATAATAGGTGGAAAACTTTTTAAACACTTCCTTTTCTAATAGCAATGCTAATCCTGTCTAGACCAAAAACTATGAAAGAAAAAACCAAACTGAGAGAGGTGAAAGCTAACCTACTCCTAACACCTGGCTGGTCTGCCTGAAAGGGTTGAAATACTGTGAGACGGCTGTGGGAGAGGAGCTTTGAGGCGTTGTTGGCGAGGGACCAGGTCGCTCTCCTGGCCGATGTCTCGGTGTTGCGGTGGGAGTGGCAGAGGAGCGAGTGGTTCTTGCCTTGGGAGCGTGTTGCAGCCAGCTCCGAGTGGGCTCCAGGGCTCCCTTCCCGTTTCCCCGAGGCTGCTGGAGCAGGGGAGAGGGCAGGGTGTGCGTGGGTGGGTGTGTGTGCGAGTGCGTGTGAGCGCCAGCCGGAGCCGGCTGCGTGCGGGGAGCGAGCGCTGGGTTTCTAAAGGAGCTCGACTCCACTGGGGACCGAGAATTCCCAGTGGCCTCGTAGGGAACCAAAGGCACTGATAAGTTGTCAGCTCTGCTGTTCTCAGAGCGGGTAAGAGGAAAAGCTGGGTGGGGGTTTTTTGAGCTTTGGGTCAGTGTCCCTTCCTCTAAGGACCTCATCTCTTGCGGGTACTCCCACCTTTTCTGCATGGAGTTGCTTTGGCTCTGTGAAGACAAACGGTGTCTGGGGTTTGCCTAGTGCTGCAGGTCTTAGGCTGATGTTGGGATACAGTCAGGGAAAACTGTTTCTTTCCTTCAAATGTGGAAGCAGTGTAGTCCAAGGTCAGAGTCTGTTCAACAGCTTTTGCATATGGTCTTTCTCTTAAGGGAGGGACCTCGAAGACTCCTTTCTTTGCTCCCCAAAGTAGCCTTGTACATGTTCATGTATCGTGCTATTGGGCTGAGCTGTTTTATCAGTGAACTTGGTGAGCTCTTGTGAAGAAAGGGAGGAATGGGGAGAGCGGGTTGTCCAGCTATTCTTCCTCCGGACGCCAATCGGGTTGCAGAACTTCACTGAAAGCTTTACTAATAGAATTGTTGTTCTGACATTATGTAAAAGTGGTATTAATATTGTGTGACTTTTCAAAGAGCTAGTTAGATTTATAGATAGGTAATAGGGATATTGAAGAAATGACTTCTCAAAGAAAAGAGCACTTGGAACAAAAGAAGTGGAAAACAAGGTGTGCTTTATGGAAAACAAATCTGAGGAAGGAAATGAAACAGCTTGTGGGAGGCGAGGGAAGATGATACCCTTTGGCGTTCCTTAGTGCTGCTGAGGCTCAGCCCCAGAACTGGAACACACCCCCTCTGCCTTATTTCATCTCTCTACCAAACAGGACATTGTCAAGTAGCTCAGACCAAAACGCTGATCTGTCTTAAAACTGTGTCGGTCTGCCGGGGAATATTCTCCGGCAGAGCTTTACATTATACCGTGAGATACTTAATTTATCACGTTAGCTTCCCCTTCCCTCCCAAAATTGTCTTGTCTGTTGTAGGCCCCACTTCAGGATTCACACTGCCTTTGCTGAATTCTGTGGCAGCAGCTATGGAAGCCCGATTCCCTGAATGTCGAAACTTTGTGTGCGTTCCAAGCCGGCATGTTGCGGTGCTATAAAACCCTGAAATTATTTAACAGTAGGAATCCTAAGACCTTAGGGAATGGCATGCCAAGGGGCAACTCGTGGAGATCGCACAACCCCCTTGAGAAATGATTTAGGAATAAGAGCACCCGTGACAGTGTCCTGAGAACAAGGCAGTAGAGACAAACCCTTTAGTTCTTCCCCCATTCACTCTCCATGTGTCGGCCTCTGTGACCCTGGTGCTCCCTGCGCCTGAGCAAAGAGAAAGACTCGGAGCCCGGGGCCGCTCCCCGCCAGCCCGGGGAGCCGGGCCGCGCCTCCCTGCAGCGCGGGGAAGGGAAGAAGGGAAGGCACCGCCCGCGGGGGGCTCGGGGCGGGCTGGAGCAGCCCCGTGTGCCCCCGTGTGCCCCCGTGTGCCAGCGCTCCGTGCGGAGGGCCCGGGCAGGAGCTCCCTTCGTCCCCGCCAGTGCCGTTGTTCCATTTCCTTCCTCTGTGGTAGTATCTAAGGCTAGGTGTGAGTAGGTGTGGGGTGGTTATCCGCCACAGGTACAGGAGCTGTCGTATACCTCATTTCTAACTCGTAACTGAGTAACTTGCTTTAACTTTCTCCAAACCCCACAGAGTTGCCAAGTCTGCCCTCCCTCCTTTGATTAACACTGAACTCTGGCCTATAGCGCCCCGTGACCTGCAACCTGGGGAGTGACCCCCTAACGCCTCTGAATGTCGCTGCTTAAAAGCTACTGCAAAGTGAGGGCAAATTGCAATCTTATCTTATTTCCTTTGGTTACAAGGGGTCCTCTTGATTAGTCTGTGAATATCCACTCCCTCCCCTCCACTCTCCATGGAAAAGGGCCACCCACGCTGCCTTTTCCCACCCCGGAGCCACGCGGAGCTCCAGGGCCTGGAGGCGCTCTCAGCCCAGTGCTGCGTACATGCTACTCACTTTTTAACATGACCAAAAAAACCAAAAAAAAAGAAAAAAAAAAGAAAAAGAAAAAGAAATAGAAATCTCCAAATACTTCATTTTCTTCTTTATTATTTGACAATCCTGTATCCCTTCCCCACTTCCCAACCTGGCCAGAAGCTGCATCCTTAACCCGGTCCATCTTTATTTGAATGTAGTTCCCCTACCCCCATGGGAAAGAGAAGCTTTGTCAGGTCACGGTGGCTGCTATAAGTCGGGAGGGGGCGGTTTCTTTGTTTTGTTTTGTTCTTTTAAAATTTCCAGCCAAAACCAAAGATTTCCTAATGATTGTATAAACTCAAAACAAACAAACAAACCAAAGACAAAGGGCGTCTTCAGCACCAAGCCCACCTGTGAGGCCGGGCTGGCCGGGCCAGGGGCGCTGCCAGCCCGGGGCTCCAGAACGCCCTGGGCAGCAACTCCCGGCTCCAGGGTGAGATCTGGGGCGCAGGCGCTGGGAGGGGAGGCCGCGGCTTCGCAGGTGGGTTGAGGAGCTGAAGACTTTGGGTGCAGGATTGGCTGCTCTGCTGGGTGCTTTAACCCTCTGGGGGCTGGGTGATGTTGATTAATACACGCTGAGGTGCACTTCTGAGCTTCCCCCCCCTTCACTGCTTGGAAGAGGCTGTCCTGTCGTGAGAAATCCCTGAAAGAAGAAGAAGCAGCTTTTCATTTCTCCTCTAGTTCCTTTTTTCTAGATTTCTTTTATTTTTGCAGCACCACTGTGCAACTATGCATTGTATTTCTCAACCTTTTATGCTAGGTAGATGCCTGTGACTTTTTAACTTTTGGGGGGGGATTGCAAATGGAGGAACTTTTTACATGGATCTTTTTAATCTCAGTTGATTGGGGGGTGTTTGGTTCTAGGGTCAGACAAGCTCTATCCCAAAGCAAAATCCAAATGTTAATATTATTAGCCTGATGCAGATACCAAAGATAATTTCTTTCCTGCAGAACCTTAGACTTGTGTATTAAGTACGATTACCCAGCACTTGCATTAGTCTAACCTCAGTAATTCCAAAGCTTAGATGTATATTTTGGTATATTTCTGGGATATTAAAAAATTGTCGTTTAAATTCTTGTTTGTTTCAGTGTAATGCTCTTAAAGTCATAGCATGGAGATAACTGAACTTGTCCTATTCTTAGTAGTTTGAAATAATAGTATTTTTGTATGTTTTGGGTGTGTCTATGTATGTATTAACATAACGGTTTTCACTGCCTAGGTGTTCATAAATAATAATAAAAGAAAAACCAACTACAAAGGGTTTTTAAACTGTACATAATATTCCGTGAGGAATTTCCACCAGACCGCCAATTTGGATCGCATTTTCACTGATGGCCGCTCCCAACTGGGATTCTTTCTTTCTTTTTAAAGAGACAGCATGTTCTTTTTTTTTTCCCCCCACTGACCTGAGGTTCTTTCTCAGTGCAAAGGGGGTTTCATTCTTTTTAAGGGGTGGGCCAAAGAGGAAGTAGCTTAAATTTTGTTTTTAAAAAGTATTTAACATTTTCGTTTGAAAACTACCCCTTTGTATGAAGAATTGGGAGTGGAAAACCAAGCCCTTTCTTCTAAATCTGATAATAATTTTCAAAGGAATGAGGATTTGTGAATGTCTGTAGTGTCTGGGCAGTCCCTTTTTGCTTTTTTTTCTAAGCAAGACAAGTTTTTGGTCCTGATGGTTTCACTGCTCTGTGCAACTGCCTGCTTACACTGGCTGGGAGGTTTTTTTTTCTCTTGCCCTTCCTCATACACTGCATTTTTACACTTGAGGTCAGCAGAACACTTGAAATCAAGGGCCATTGTGGGAGTACCCTACCCAAACGCAACCCAAGCTTTTCTTGAGACTGAAATGTGAGAGTCCCACACATTTCAAAACCTTGCTGATCACACTAAGGGTGAGGAGGAAGGCGAAATGCTGTCTCTTTAAAGATGTCCTTTATTATTATATTATTATTATTATTATTATTTTCCCAGTGGTTGCCTACAGATAGCTGTAGGCATTGAGAGATTGTGTAGATTACAGTAAATCAGAATGAAAAGGTAGATTTTGTGTAGATGCATTTGTCTGCTGTAATTTTTTATATATATTAAACTTACTGTAATTGTACAGTTCATTTCTGTTGTAAACATCATTAAACCATTTTCCAAGTGTTTTAACATGTATGCACTTGTTTGTAGTTTTTAAATGTGTCGGGGGGAGGCTGATTCCCCTTCCCTTGTGCATCACACTGGGCCAGAAGATTGATCTGTGGTGCCCTTTGTCTTGTCAGACTGCAGGAGAGCCCGGGTTTTATGCACTCTGCTTGAAGCTTTTGTTCTAATTCTGTATTTATCAGCTCCTCTCCTAAAAGCAGGAACAGCTTCAGTCGCTTCCTGAAGGCAAAGAGGAGACTCAGCTCAACCCCACGGTGAGTCGCCCCAAAACCAGCGTTGGATGCTTTTTGAAATCAAGGTATCCACTGATATATAAAGAGCATGAAGGTGATTTTTTTTTTTCCTCCCCAAAGAATTTCATTCCTATTGTTTGGTGGTTGGTATTTCATGCTGCCAAAACTTGTGATTTCTACATCTTGCAGGTATGGTGATTTAAAAAGAGAAAGCTGTTTTCAGCACTCTTTGTTCTTGCATCGAGTGCTTTGCAGCATAACTTTCCTGTAATTTTCACCTCAGCTGTCTCAGTTATAACCCAGTTCTCTCAATTTTTCTTTTCACTGCAGTGAACAGTAAAGGATCTAGAAATTTTTTTTTTGCGAGAAACATTCATTACTATGTCTCAGTTTACTTTTTTTTTTGCTTTAATTTATTGCAAATATTCCTTAAAAGCTACAAGCACCTACTCCAAGTACAGTTTTACTGCTAAAGAAGTAAAACTGCTTTCAAACTTGCATAGCACCCATTTCAACAAGTTTTTCTGCCGCTAGCCCACCCCAGTCCCTGGAAAGAAGACATAACCTCATCTGGGCAGCACCCAGAGCAGCAGCTTCTGTTCCCACAGCCTTGCTTTAGCTCTCCTTCTTCTGTGAGGACTGGTGAGAGGGCCTGGTCAGCTCCTGAGTCCAGGTGAAACATCCCTGATTTTGCTGGGCTGGGTTTCCCCTTGCTGAATTCCTTCAGGCTTCACTGTGCAGCCTTGCGAGGCATGGGCAAAACGGAGGCTGCAGCAGCAGGAGGTGAGTGTCCCTTTGATACCTGGGTTTGGGGTACTTCCCAACAGCCCATGCCAGCTTCTGGGATGTGTGTAGGAGCTCCTGTTGGAATCCTGTCCTCCTCAGCTTCCTTGGGAGATGGTGCTGCTGGGTTCAGACAGCCTGAATGCCTCAGGGTAAGGAGCTTGTGCCATTCCACTGCTGCTCCCTACACACTCACACAGAGGACTGTGACACTGTTTTATTAATTCATCAAAAACACATGACATTATTGAAGTGGCACCTCTTTGGAATGATACCTGCACCTTTTAGAGGCAGCCTCATGAGAGACTGGTTTGGAAACTGCATTTATGTTGGTTTTTGTACAGTTTGTTGTCTGGAAGTGATAACGGGAATCCATCTCCTTGTTTTCTTTGTTTTTCTGCCTTCAGAGAAGCCTCTCACTCAGCTTACCTGGCTCAGATTTATGGATGAGTGGCAGTGCCATTGCTTGATCTTTTTTGGGATGTTGGTGCTCATTTTCTTCCTGCTGGAAAGTTGGCATTCAGGCTCTCTGCTTCACTACTGTAACATCATCTCACTCTTTATAATTAAAGTTGCCCTCCACTGAAGCAGTTTTTTAAAGGCAAATTTAAAGCGAAAAGGGTGAAACAGTCTTAAGATAAATACTACAGGAAGTAAATACAGCCCTATCTTTGCAAATTATTTAAAAGCAATAAAGCCATAATTCCATGTCTTAATACTCTGGAAGACAAGGAAGAGCTGTGGAAATAGCTGTGTTTGTTAGAAGTGTGGTCTGGTCCCACAACACAAACCTTGCCAAAAAAAATCAGCCTAATACCCACTATAATTGGAAACAACTTTACAGATATGTACATTCTACCAGCAGAAGCAGTTACATGATTCAGGAGGAGAGGGAGAAGGAAAGGGCCAGGTCCAGATTCTGAGAACCAGCCCAAGGAGATTCTTGCACACAGAAAACACACAGTGCTTGTGCTGGCTGAAAGAGGCTTTCCCCCCTCTCCTCCCCAAAGCAGGTGGGCATCTCTCACTCCTGCCCATCCCCTCTGAGGCTCCCCCTTAGCGGGGGGGCAAAGGCTGCATCTGGAGAGCATCATAAGTGTCCTTGGTTTATATTATGAGCCCCTGAAAAAGAGAAAACCAGAAATACAGGTGAGGGATGAGTGTGAGTGCTTACTTCTTCCTGGCTGACCAGCAACAACATGATGGCAGGGGCTCAGTCAGGAGCATAAGTCTCATTTTATTTTCCCCCTACGGAGGTTTTTACTCCTGAGTGATTCTTTCGTCTTTGTGTGGTGCAAATAGCTATTACTTAGCAAGGTACATCTTGAATAATTGTTATGAAAATGTGTCTACAGCAAATCATCCTAACTGGTTCTGCAGATCTTTGGAGTACATTTTATCTGTGTATTGTTAAGAGCTAACTGATGCTAGAATGAGCACCAGTAATTAAGTGAACACACATCAAATAATGAAGTTTGTTCTCTGGACTTTTCCTCTTTGATCTAGAAGGGAAGTTGGGGTAAGTAAGTTGGCAGTGGGACCCCTCAGGTGGTTCTGAACCCCGGGAAGCATCTCCTGACAGCCCTTCCAGTGATGCCCACTCCTTTCCCTCCAGCCTGCCAGGGTAAGGCAGCTGTGCCCTGTGTTCTGTGATCCCAGAGCAGGGGTAGCTGGGGCTTCCAAGAGTGAGGAGTTAGTGAGACCCCTGGTGCCTGCTTGGGAAACTTCCAGCTGCCTTTCACTTCTCTGTGCCTCCCTGACAGTGCCATTGCATGTCCAACCACTCGGGACAGGTGAGGGGAGCAGCTGTGGGAGGTGGTGCCTACCTGGTAGAGACCTTCATTCCCTTTGCCTCGCCGCCTCTGCTGCTTTGGGAAAATGAAACAAGCACAGATTGATTAATGGGTGCTTTCCTGATCATGCAAAAAGAAAGAAGCCCCTGAGTTCCCCCATGCTCTGCTGAGGGTGTACAGGATGTGCATGGCCTGGACTCTGCTCTGCACTGGAAAGGGCCTGGTAAGTCTGGACCAGCCCAGACATGCTGCAAGGGCTGTTCGGGAGAAAATAGAGAGGAGAGGAAATAAAAACAAATTGGCTTGGTTTGCTGACATATTTTCCTGTCATGCTGTTAGAATGTTGCTATTTCTTTGATTCACTGTATGTATAGAGATTTGGCAGCATTTCTGTAGACACTGATTATTTAGTAATAGATTGTATCACAAATGTGTCAAGGAGTAGTGCTTGTTACAGTTAAAATTGCAGCAACCTATTAAGTGATCATATATTTGGGATGGGACAAGGTGCTTTGGTGTTCTTGTCCCTCCAGAAACATTCAAAAAACATGGTGCAACTTTATAGCCCCATAGCTCATAGACAGAGCTTGACTCTGGCAGAGGAGCATTAGAATAAAAAAAGGGGAAAAGATTAAATGTTGGTGTTGCTTCAGCATTTCTCAACACTAAACTTTGTTTGGAAATGCCCCTTTTTTCATGTGTCAGAAGGAAATGAAAGGTTATATATATATATGACACTTTGACATAAAATAGAACCTGTGTAGGTCAGAGCAATTTTTCATTTTGCCATAAACAAGTGTCCTCAGATGGTTTGTTTTCAACACCAGCCCCCTCCCCCAGCAGTTTGTGCACAGAGCTACAACTCCCTCTGCTGTAGCTGGAGACGTGACTGATGTGTGCCTTCTTAAACACTTGAGAGCAGAGCTGTGGGAAGGACATTTCCCCCATTCCATGTCTGAAGTCAGGCACAAGGAGGGGCTGGCACTTGCTCTCCTGATCCTGGAACAGCAGCCCACGGAGGGGAAACCATAAACCTGCAGCTCCAGGCTGCTCTGGAGAAACATGCCCAGAATCTGCTGGACCATTGCAGCACTTGACACTGGACCTTCCTCACCCACCTCACACCCTCTGCCCCCTCAGCCAGGGCAGCCATCAGGGGTTTTCTGCCCAAAAGCTGGAATGTTTTCTGTTGCCACGTTTTCACCAGGAAGGAAAGTAAGACTCACCTCTCCCTTCATTCCAATCTCGCTGTATGCCTCACCCATCTTGTCCTTCTGCAGTGACTGCAGGCAGAGAGGGGGAAAGAGTCAGTGTTGCAAGAGAAAAGCCAAGCCAGCCCCTGGGTAGCCACATTTAAAACCAGCTGATCTCAGAGTGTCTCTCTCAATAGCAGAGGAGGTCTTGGAAACAAACTCATTCCTCAAGCACCAAAGACTCAGGAGGACCCAAGACATGAGAATCAACATCTCCTTCTATCTGTGCTTTAGGGCACAGACCACCACATTCAGCCAGAGTCAAATCAACTCTATCAGGAGGTTCCTAAGCAGCCCCTCTTAGATACAGTGGCACTTGGCTTTTGCCAGAAAGCAGCCACAGGGGCTGGAGTCCATGCACAGGGAATACTGCAGCAGCAATCACATGGGATGAAGGTTGGTTAGTCACTAGCATTAGGCATCAGCAGGTATCTTGAGCCAAGTTCTTTTCCACATCTCCCCAGTGTTATTCTCCTGTTGCTCAGAAGTGAGCAGAAATTTTTTAGCAAAACTAGAGGATCTGGGGGGGTAGAATTGGGTGGAAGGGAAGTCTTGAAAAGCAGCTGTTGAGTTTTGAACCAAAGCTGAAATTGGGTAGGAGTGAGGAAAGTCTCCAGTGAAACAGAATCTCCTGTTCCCAGCCATCCCTCCTTCTCTGCTCCCTCCAGCGTGCTCTACTCACAGTGTAGACAGTGTCCTGAGGATTCTTTCTCCTCTGCTGTAAAACAAGAAAAAAGTTGCCCATACATTGCACTACCAGCATCCTCCAGCACCTTGTATTGCTTATGCATTTGCTCCATGGCACAGCCACGGCTCTATGGCCTTTCCCTGCCCATTCCAGTCCATCCTGCCTCCACCCATAAGGCTCTGTTCAGACAACTTGTCCTGGGGAAATTTAATTTTAACATCTGGTAAAACTTAGTTCTTCTCTGCTCACTCCCTACAGCAGTCACCTGCTGATGCAGGAGGCTTTCCCTCCCTTTTCCTTTGAAAGTGACGGGCTCTGCAGCAGACAGGGTTGTTTTGGCTGCTGCTGCGCTTTGTGGGCGCCTGTTTGATGGCATCAGAGGCGGCGAGCTCTGTGAAACACCCACCGCTGCCGGGCCTCCTCCGCATCCGCCCCGGGCCGGGTGTCACTTGCCAGCCCGGGTGGCTGCGAGCTCCCAGCCGAGCGAGGGGGCCGAGATCAAAGGGGAGGGGGAGCTTCGCTCCCGTCCCGCCGCTCCGCCCGGGCTACGACACAAATCGCGTCGTTCCCTGCCCGGGAAGGCGCTCCGGGGGCTGCCCGTGCGAGCAGCGCTGTGACACGGCGTGGGAGGCACCCGATCAAAGGAGAGGCGCACATGTGCCAGGAGGTTACCTGGTGTCTCCCGCCCAGCTCGGGGTCTGCTCCTCGCTTTCCTCCCAGAACATCGTAATCGTCTCTGTGCGTGCGGGAGAGTTTCTGAAACGGGAGAGCAAAAGCAGTGCAGGGACACCGTGGTAATGAGATAATTGATCTTAACACAGAGAAGAAACAGAACCCAGCTCAGTTCATAAGGACTGTAACTGAATGAGAAATTATTTTTACTCCCTAATGCAATTGTCAACAAAAATGTCTGCATTTAAGCCATGGAAATGACACAAAACTGCAAGCAGTTGCATCAAGAACCTTTCCTGCGAGGAAAACTAGAGAGCTTGAGGGGGAGGGACTCTGACTTTCATGCTTCCTCTCCCCCTGGAGAGCGAAGATCCGCAAGCTTCATTTTTCTTGCAGAGCTGCTCATCTAAATTTGCATCAAGGAGCTACAGAAATTTTATGCCCAACACAGTTCTTAGCTGGGAAAGGTTACCTTGGACAAGGGCAAAGGAGAGATTTCAGGTCAGAATAACACAGCTGAGAGAGTGCTACTTGAAAGGTGATAGGCTACACTCCAGCTGAAAAGAAATTGCATTAGTGCTCGTACATGACAGAGTTAAACAGAACTCATCACAGGATGTGGCTATGGTCAAAAGCGTGAGAAAAAAAAAGACAACTAGACATGGCAAAAATAGCTACACTTTAATGCTGCCATGAGTGGGCAGTTTAGTGAGGAGGGTCAGGCAGGATCTTGTCTGTGTCGTCTTTCTCTGCCTAAAGATGCCACCCATGGTCAGGGCACAGGACAAGGTACATCTCTGCCATGATCTGGTGCAACAGGGCTTGCTGTGAGAGAAGGGGAAAGCTTGGGAATGGAGGCACAGGGGCTGTGGTGGCTCAGGCTCCACACACTTGAGAGTGGAAGAGCTGCAGGTGCCCAAAGTCAGCTCCCACAGCATTCCATGGTTTGCCCTTTGCCCAGCACATCAAACAGCAGCAGCAAGAGGGGCAGTGGCTGCACACACCCCCCGAGCTCTCACGGGCCTGTTTGTTCCCTGGGGCAGCACAACAAACAGCCTGGGCTCCTGCCAGCCTGGAGCTCAATGCACCAAATCAGGACCTCTCCAGCAGCTGGCCAGAAGGGTGGCACCAGAAGCTGCCCCTGCCAGGTTTTCCCTTTCCTCCTTACAGCTGCCCTGCTGCACACATGTACAGCCTACTCATTAGCTGGCTCACCCAAAGCTTTTGTGACCAGCATGATTCACTGTCTCTAAGTGCCCCCAAAGGTCTGTGGGGATGGTGGGTTAGAAAACAAAGACCAGCAGCTACTCACATTGTACACGTCATCCTGGCCTGGTCGCAGCTGTGGTTCAGAGGCCTGGCTGAGCTGGAAGAGAGACCATTCCATGAGCAGAGAGACAGTGGCTCCCCTCAGTCCTCTCATTCCCTCTCTCCTACCAGTTGCTCTCATCAGAAACTGGGCAACCCACAAGCAGCTCCCTGTGGGGCTACAGGCAATGCAAACCCCTGCTGCAGCAGCTCTTTCCCCCACACACCAGCCTGCCCTCAGCAGCCGAGTCATTTGATTTCACATAACACCAGCTCACAAACATTTGAGCTTGTTCCCTACACACCTGAACCCCTCAGATTTTGTCTCTCGGTTCTCTTCTTGTCATAATCTTGTGCCTCCCTGGGATTTTGTTTCTCCAGCTGCCTGCAAAGTTATTGGGCTTCCTGCAGGGAAGCACTGCACCTCTCAGGAGCAGCACTTGGCTTGCAGGGCTCTGGTGCCACCACAATAAGTTGATGTGAGTGGCAGCTAACAAACAGGTGAAGGATTATCCCTTCTGTAGCTGCTCTTTGGCTCAGCTGCTCGCAACACTTATGAGCAATCAATTGCTAAGCCAAAATTTCAGGTAGTTTTGGGTCAATGAGAACAGCTACTTTGTGTTGTAGCCTTTAAAGAAAAACCCTGTCAAACTACATTCTGTATTGATTGACTCTTCTTGAGTTATTATCACATTCAATTCTTTATTAAAAGTAACCTTCTAGCTCAGTCTATATTTAGGCACAGAATCATGTCTGTAGCAATTACACAAGACCTCTCCTGTGGTTGTTTGGGTTAGGTTTGCATCATCACACTCATAGTATCAAAGTTGTCTGAATTATTGAGACATTTTAATGCATCCTTCACAAGCTTGTCATTTTCCCTGTGTTATCTGTGTATCCCCTCCTCTCTTTCCAAAGCAGGAGAAAAAAAATCCACATTACTCTTGATCAGCCACTTCCCATCTACAAAATACAGAATCTCTGATGTATCCATGAGTGTAGCATCAGAACACTCTCATATACTTTCCCCCCCTCCATTCATGAACCTTTGGAAAGAACTGCTTTTAGTTGCTCAAGTGGACACCAGAAACAGAGGGGGAAAAAAAAGAAAAAAGAGAGAAAGAAGGCAAAAGAATAGAAAGGTCTCATTCTAAGAGATGGTTCCCCTCCACTCCCACTTTCCAGCCCAGCTCAACCAAATGCAAATGCTTCTGTGTTGGGTTAGACTCACCTTTGCCTTCACAAAAAGGGCTGTCATGACCACTGCATAAATGAAGAGAAATCCATCCAGCACGTAGCAGAGCCTGGGATCTGTGAGGCCGAGAACTGATGCAGCATCTGCACAAAAATATCAGATACATCAGCCAACAAAGCCATTTGTGTCACTGGGTGCTTGGCAGCAGAAATGTGGCAGTGCTGCATAGTAATCCATGGAAAAATAATAGCCTGTGGTGAGGGAAACACTGCCCCTTTGCAAGGGAGATGGAATTCTGAATATAAGAATTATAGGATTAATCGGGTAAAAAAAGGACCATGGCAAGTTCAGCCTTCTCTCTAAACAGGTTCAGTTAAACCAGACTGTCCAGGACCTCAGCCAGCTGAGAGTATCTCCGTGGACAGAAATATTTCCCAACGCCTCCAACCAACACAGGACATTTATTTTCTGGGAAAACCCAGCAGCATCTCCTGAAGAGATTTGTGACTGGGCCTGGTTAAGGCTTCCTTCATTGAGTGTGTGTGAGAAAATACATTGTTTGGACAAAATTTTAGGGGAAGGCTTCTCAATTCTGCATTCAGTGTAAAGAAAGATTGACACCATCACATTCAATGCTCCAAGAGTAACTTGAACCCATTGCCCCTCATGTTTTCCATGTGACTCCTAAAAAGGGAGTCTCCATCTTTTCAGCCACCATTTAAATATTTACACACTGACCACATCCAGCAGGACACCTTAATAAAGTCAGCTCTCCCAGAAACAGAGGGGGAAAACTGCCCCTGTACCTGTTCATAAAGATGTAGAAAGTTCACAAAGCATAGCTAAAAAAATCAAAGGCTAAGTAACTATAGATCCAATATGCAGCTCCAGGTCCATCCCCCAAGGAAAAGCTGTATTGCATAGCTAAATAAAAAATGAAACAAACAAACCAACGCCTTAAAATTAATCTGAGTTGTGCTTTGTGCAGATTTGGAGGGAGTTCAAAGGAGAAAGACAAAAATTAACAATAACCTGAAAAGCCCTTTGATGAAGATAAACAATCACTGTTCCCACTGACAGCCTCACACACCCAGAAAAAAATACCACAGAGTAGATTTGTTTGTCTGAACTAGGAGTTTGCATTAATTTTTTTTCCCAAATCATACATTTAGAAACAAATCCATGGAAATAAATTGAGATCCTAGATGGTTTTCCTTCTTCTGCCCTCTTTTTCTATAACTTAAAAATATGGTTCAAAACACTTTATGAAAAGTATCCTTCACCACATTTCCTCAGGACTATAAAATTCCATGTATATGGGGTAAACAGAGAGATTATGTTATTTGCCCAACATTGTATATTAAACCAACAAACAAGCTGAGATTACCTTCCCAGGGCTTTTCTTCTGAACACTTCACAGGACAATATTTTACACCAGCCTTGAGGCATCTGAGATGCTGCTGAAGGCACCATTTTTGGGTACTCTTTGTGTATCCTGGCCCTGAATCCCCTCTTCTTGTACCAAAGCCAGGCTCATTCATACATTTCCTGAATTTCTCCAGCACTAATAAAATCCCCAGACCAGGAGGAGCCCAAGCAGGGGACACAGAGGACTGTGGAGGAGATGTCAAGGGTGCAGGGGATTTAGCTGTGGCCCTGTGCCAACCATGGTCAACCTTGGCTGACTCTGCAGAACCAACCAAATGCCCACATGGTGCTTCTGTGCCCTCCAGAGTCCCAGGTAATGGATTAAAGCTGTTCTGTGGGGGAAGGCCTGCTACTCTGGCTGTGATTGCTCCTGGAACAACATGTTTTGAGACCATGAGAAAGTTCAATATTTAGGAAAAAAAAACCCAATAAAATGAAAAGAATTATTAGGGTTGGAAAAGACCTCCCATATAATCAAGTTCAATCTTCAGCCAAATATCACCATAACCACTAAACCATATCATGAAGTGTCACATCTACTCACTTTTTGAACACTTCCAGGGATGGGGACTCCACCATTTCCCTGGGGAGCCTGTTTCAATGCTTAGCCACTCTTTCAGTGCAGAAAATTCTCCTCATATCCAACCTGGTGCAGCTTGAAGCTACTTTCCCTTGTCCTATCTGTTAGTTCATGTTATTTCCTTCCTTAATACGTTTGACTTCTGTATTCTTAAACAAAACAAAATGTACAAAGCACTTTCTAAATAATAGCCTTTGAAACAGGCTTCTGGATTAGAAAGTGAGAGAGAGAAAAAGACAGAAGGTACAAAGCCTATTGAAAGAAAGGTCAAAGAGATAGGAAGCACAATGAACAAGTGGCAGTTAAAACAGTTACCATCCATTCAGGTGAACAGGACCAGTTTAGGTTTTTAAATCACCAGAGCAGGGGTTGCTGCCTCTTCAAAACAGAAGGCCAGTCCCTTAGGCACCACCAAAATGCACTTTCTGTCCCTCACCAGCCATGGGCTGGGGGCTGAGGCCAAGGTCACAGGGGACCAGCTGATGATGGGAGCTGGGCAGAGCAAAATGTGCCAGGTCTGATGGAGCAGTCACCCAGAGCAAAGCACAAACAGTAAACAAATAGCAAAGCACAAATAGCAAATATTTCACTGGTAATTCCCAGTCTGTTCACCTCACAGGTTACCCAGTGCCTGCAGGGACTTGCACAGCATCTTTCCAATATTCACATACCAGAACTGAGAGGAGACAGTCACTGAGTAGAGCACTACTCAGGTTTCCAGCCCTCCTCAATCCCAACTGCCTACACCTGGAACTCTGTCAGCAGCTGTGCTTCTGCCCCTGAGAAGTTTCCTCCCAGCACCTCCTCCTTGCAAAGCCTGGGCTTTTGTTCCTCCCTGTTGTCTGCTCCCACCCACCAATGCAGCCCTCCTCTCCTCTGTGCCTGGGTGCTCTCTCTTGCTGCTGCAGGTCCCTGCACTCCCACATCTGGACCCAAGGCCGGGAATTTCCCTCATCCTGCTCCACACTCACACCCCCAAAGCATCTCTGCCCGCACCTCTGCAACAAACCCGTGTTCTTTTACTTTCTGAAGTAGGGGTGAAGGAAAAAAAAAAAAGAAAAAAAAGAAAAGAAAAGCAGTTCAGAACTGCTGTGGACAAGCGAGTGAGAAAAAACCAGCAGTGAGAGGCCAAGGGCAGCCCTGGGAGCCGAGGGAGGGAGAGGAAGCCTGGGGGCCGGTGAGGGAGGCTGCGCTGCAGCGCCTGCCTCGAGAGCCCTGCGTGGTTTCACAGAGTTCTGAGCCCTGGCTCAGGCCCAGCACCAGCTCCTGCACAGGGCAGCAAGCTGAGCTTCAGCCACCTGCCCACGCTGCCCACGCTGCCCACGCTGCCCACACTGCCCGCTGCTCCAGTCCTGAGGGACACAGGGAGTCCCAGAACACACATCCAGACACAGTCGCCCTGCTCCAAAACATGACGTGAGGGAAGGATGCTGCACCCCAGAGCTGGCTGGGGTCCAACCCACAGGGCTGGCCCAGTGCAGCCAGTACCAAAGGGGATCAGCTGAAATGAATCACTGGAACGTGGCCTGGACCCTTCAAACATGCCAGGACATTTCTTTTTTAACAGGATTTTCCTCCTCCGATGTTTTTAGTGCGCATCTGGATTGGGTTAGACCGTGATTCCTGATAATAGTTTGAGAAATACAGACTGTAAAAGCTGAATTACTTGTAAATCCAGATCAAATCTGTCCACCATAATTTTTTTTTCTCTCCCATGGCCCTTATTAGGTAATTCATTTAAGGGTTTTGCTTTTAGGGGTTACCAAATTCAGTAACACAGCTGTAAATGAAGCGCTTTGTCTTCCTGGAAACTGAGTTTCTCAGTGAAGCCCATGAAAACCAATCCCAGCACAAGAGATTTATTGATGCAACTGTGGTTACATACAAAGGTGTTTACAGGCAGATCCTGTAGGGCTTTCTCCCAAGAGCCCACACCTGCCACAGCTGTTTGCTGGGGCAAAGCAGACAGCTTTTCTCAGACACTACCATCTTCCACCAGCAGTGATCCCTGTGACTCTGGCTTGTTGCATTTACCTCACTCCTACCCCGTATCATCCAAGAGCCTCTTGCTGCAGGTTGGTGTTTCCAGCCCCCCGTGGGGACAGAATTCCACAGCTGCAGGTGCCACTGCCACATCAGGCACCCAGCAACCACTCTCCCTGGAGGCTGACAGCAGGGTGTGATGGGTCTTGCCTCACTGCTGCTGTCTGAGAGCAAAATTCTGAAGCCAAGAGAGCTCCCTGAGTTCAGGGCAGAACAAGGAGAGAGATGAGTTCCCTGCATGGTGCTTCATTTCCAGTGTGTACACAGGCCTGCAGCTGAAAAGGCAGCCCAGACTAAATGCCTACAAGTTGGCCAGCTAAAATTATTACAGGCAATCCTGTTCATAAAGAATGTATCTATCATGGGCTTGGTTTATATTTGTATATTTCTAACAATAAACAAACCTGTGACCCTCCAGGGCTGAAGAAGCAGAGGCTGAATTCTCCCTCACTTGCAGAAGGCAGAGGCTCAATTAATTTGTCATCAATATTCCATCAAATATTTGTGAAACACAGCATGGCCCAAAGCAAAGCTCGTGCCCTTGTAGTTCAGCTTAGAGTTTGTTGTTGTTGTTGTCGGAGGAAACTGCTGATATGATCAGGACTCAGGTTACAAGACCAGATGTTGGGCAGCCCAAATAATCACATTTATAAAAGAAAGTATTTTAGGTCATTAACTTCCACTTTTTTACACCAAGGAATGTTAGCCCTGTGGAAAGTCAAGGTAAAGGTGCTTTAGGTTTCTTGTGAGCCCCTCATAGTCCTTTTAGGATCCCTTTCAGGGAGGCACTAACACAAAGTTCAAACAATTCAACTTTCCCTCTGATTTGTTTGGAAGAAATAGAGTCAAAAGAAGGAAACTATTACAATGCCACAAAGGGTTAAACACTGGTGTTCCTGCCCATGGCAGGGGGTTTGGAACTAGATAGTCTTTAAGGTCCTTTCCAACCCAAACTTTTCTATGATTCTATGATTATCTAGCACATCGTGGAATAAAGACTCTAATAAAAACGTCCGGGGTACTCTTAACAGGAGCAAGACAAGTAGATTTCCAGCAGGTGTTTGATTTGTGGAAAGAGCAAACGAGCAGAAAACAATTAATGATCTACCTTTTCAGTCTGAAGATGAAGACGATTAACTTTGAATATATAATTAAATAAGGCAGCCTTTCATCCTCCAAATCCTTCCAGAGCCTCATCAGAAACAGAAAGGAGGGGCGTGCCTTGCTCATCTCTGGAAGGGGACTCCTTGCTTCATCAAAACAGTCAGTCATTCTCAGAAAAAGCAACTGCTTTCACTTCTCAGTTTAGCAAGGACTCGGTGCAAAGGGCTTTCCTCCTAGAGACAGCAAACCATGCACAGGGCAACGTGGATATCCAACAAACTGGGCTGACAGATGCAAGCTGTGCAGCCCTTTCAGCTTTTGTAGGGGGTTTAGATGAGGCACAAGTGCTTTTACTAGACCCATCTTCACCAGGGACAGCAAAATTTAATCCAGTTAATGCAAAAGGTGTTCCCCGCTGTAAATTTTCCAGTGTCTAATTCAAGCTGGTCTTAAGTGTACAAAGAGGCAAGAATTATTATTCAAATGCTTCTAGGTCACTTAGCCTTTCCCTTGCCCTACCAACTGTGTCCCACAGCAGTAATTCACCCCAGACTGATTTACTATCAGGTGGCCTTTTCATGTTCAGCTCCTACTCCCCCGTGTACATGATGGAGGATTACATAAAAGAGTTGAGCCTCCTTGTCTCCCCGGGAATCCCAAAGAGATTTCAGCTGCGAGGCTGAAGGAAGAGGCACTGAGTCAGGCACGAGACGCTGCTGATCACAATCAGATGCGTTTCTCTGTTCAGCGAGCACTTCACACGAGTGGCAGACATTTCCCTAAGTACTTTAAATTAGCATTTTTAAGTTAGACTTTACAGCTAGCTCACAGCTCGTGGCTCCAGCAATCAAATCTACTGATAACATGAAGAACAATTCCCAACCAGGAGATTTATGAGGCGTTCCCACTCCCTTTTATCCCTCGTTTCAAACTTCCAAAAGTCATTTAGCTAATGGGGCTATCCCTACTGGTGGGAAATGGTGGGAACTGAATGCAGAGATGCACAGGCCCAGCAAGAGCCTCACCAGGGCTGTTGTCTCAGCCCGAGCTCGATTGCAACTCCCTTGATTTGCTGCAAGCACAGAAGTAAAAAATCCCCCACAGGAACACAAGTTAAGGGTGGAGGTGCTGGAGGGTGAATTTTAGCTACAAGGCTACGGAAGTTTTATTGTTAAATCTTATTCATTTTTTATGCTTGTGAATGCTTTGCTTATTAAATAAATTTTTTTTTCCGCTTTTCTCCAATGAAATCTTTTCCCAAGCCACTGAGGAGAGGGACCATTTAAATCTGCTTTCTAGAAGAACCCCTTTAGAGGTTCCTTCCCAAATTTGCCCCAAACCAAGACAAACACAAGGCCATTTACAGAGAGCAGTCAGCCCATTAGCAATTCCTTCCCCTGCAGCCAACATGGTCCAAAGCTGGGACAATTACAGGAGCCATCCCTGATGTATGGTCAAAGCCATGCCTGGACACTCGTCACAGCTAATCCTACTGGAATCAACTCATGGCTTTTTTCCTTTTTCTGGGATCAATTCCCACCTAAACTCACCAACAGCACCAGATCTAACCAGTGCCAAAAGAGCCAGAGTCGGGAAGGACACCAAACCCCCAGTAATGAAAACCATCCACTTTTTTAGGTTAAGCTCATAGCAACACTTTTCAAAACCCAGGTAGCTGTCATTCAACATTTTCAGCACATTTCTCATACAATGTTTTTCAGCAGGTAAATGGCTGAATCCTAGGGAAGGTACATACACAAGGTAGAAGAGTGGTGGGAAGGCTGCAAGATTTACTTTAGCAGGACAACTAGGAGCAGACTATTTAAAGGTTGGCAAAGCCTTGAGATGTTTTCATTGCAGCACCCACTTGCAACGAGGCTTCTGGGGGCAAAGAAATTCCTAGTGAAGCTTGGTGTCAAGGAGGGAAAGAGTTAAATCATCTGCAGATGCAGTGGCTGGGGCTCTCGGGCAGGAAGGAGGCTACAGCCCCAGCAGCTGAGGCTCTAAACCCTGCAGTAGCTGCAGGGAGGGAGAGGTTTCAGAGCAGCCCCTGCCACTGACCCACTTAGTGGAGAGAGATGTGTGTGTCATGTCCTGCCTCTGCCAGAGCATGACAGGCAAAAAAAAACCCTCTCCTGTGCAACAGCAAGTTGGGTACAGAGAAACGGTGATTAAGGATTTGGGTTGATATTAATTCCCTGAGTATTTTTCTTGCAGCATTGCTCAACAAAGCTTAGCAAAAATAATATTAAGACTACTGGGGAATATTCCACTCTGAAAAGAGTACACGAAGCATTTCACAGGCCTCTTAAAAAGGGAGCCAATGGATGAGCTCTCACAGAGTGGAAATCTCACAACGAACTTTGCCTGGGTCCTCAATGGACTCCTTCAGCAAAGGGGCTCAGAACAAACCCTAACTCCCTGGACCTTCACACATCCCACTTGAAAAAAAAAAACAAGAATTGCTTCTTCCACCTCTGAAATGCCCTTCCTCTGATTTGGGAGCATTCACATTTCCATAGCATGTAGCAACTACGCAGCCAAAATTTTATGGTAAAATTTTAGCAGAGCAAAGCACTGCTGCAGAGAAAGGGCTTTGTCATGGATCTGCACGTGAAGCATGGATTTATTTATCCCTGTTAACACCTCACTGCTGAGGCCCATGCTCCTCCATCAGGCAGACAGAACCATGGCTGGTACATCTCCACTGCTGCCTTTTGTTAGGAGCCACCTGAGGGACTACACCCAACTGCAGAAAACTTTATCTCAGATGGCATTACAGGATAAGGGGGGAAAAAAGTGCTGTATTTTGAAACACACCTTCTCACACATAGGTAGGAAATGGCAAGAATGAAGAGCTTATATAAAAATTTTGACTGAATTAAAGACTGTTAGAAAGCAATACCTTCCCAGGTGGGGTGGGAGAAATAGGAGGAAAGAATTTCCTTATCATTAATGACTTTATGTTACACCTTTATTTCACCAACTATAAGAGAAAAGTAATACATGAACTGTCAAAAGTACTGAAGTGCTCTGAAAAGCTCAGGCACTGGAAGTTGGTACCTTCTTAATTGCTTCTCTGTGGAAACAGACTTGTAGGAAAAAAATCCAAAAACCCAAGCAAAAGGACCCCAATCTCTCATCACAAAGAAAGTTTCCTGTTTATTTACACTATGAGTTCAAACCATTCTATGGCAGTATTTGCAACTGAGATGAAGTAATTACGATTTACTCGCTGTATGCAACTAATATTAAAATTTGTCAAGTTAATTCCAGTAATTACTTGGGAACACATTGAAAATCTGGAAAGGTGAGCTTTTGTGAGTGATTTAAATGAATTTCAACCACAGCACTAAATTTACCCCATTGGTTTTTTCTTCAAGACTCTTTGTTAAAAGATTTTCCAGAAATTTAGCAAAGAGAAATGCTATTCTGTTTCTTATGACTACATTTAGTTTAGTTTTGTTTTCCTGGAGGAATGGCACAGCTGTTTCAGAGGATTTAGATCCCTTGTATTTATTCTTTCCAACTTAACATAGTCAAGCAGCTCTCAGCCACTTACCAGATACATTTTACAGAACAATTCTGTTCATACCTTCAGGTTTCAGAGCACCTATCTGAAGCAGCCACTTGAGATGGGATATTATGTTGTCTGTGATTTTTCTCACTCCAACTAATTTTGTAAGTGTAGAATCATGCACTTGTACTGCCACTGCACTCATCTAATTACTTGTCAGCCTCGTGAAACATGTTCCTTTTAAGATCTTTAATGCTGCTTCTAAAATGGATGAAAATTTTGAAATTATGTTTACTTTAAACAGCCCCTCTCTCCCACAAAAGCCAGATTGGGAAGCCTCTGGGATGTGGAGAGAGATAAAAAGGCTGTGTGGAAATTGTACTTGTTTGCTTTCTGTGTGCAGCTGAGATGGATTTAGAATGCAAAGGAAATTTATATGAGCTCCATTTTTCATAGCACTGGGAGCTTAGGTCAGCTTTATTGAAAGCACAGTTTGGGAAAGTGCAGTCACAGAACTGCTGGATGGGGTGAAAAATTGCCAAGTGATCAAATGCCCACAGAAAATAAATTTTCTCCTAAAAGGATCCTTAGTGTTTAATTTACTTTTTGTACTCTCTAAGAAAAATCTTTCTTCTGCTTCTATCCATCACAAGTTTTTCTTGCCACGGAACCCTTTATTGTGTACTGCACTACCTAAAACGCGTAACAAAAAACTGGGTGGCCAGAAAATACATGGGCTTGTACAGGACAAAACACTCTCCTCCCTTAATACAAATGCTTTTCTGAGATTAGTTGTGATTAATGCATAGTTCATTCACATTTGGACTTGGTGTGTATTTCTAATAGCACAGGGGGAAGAGGGAAAGTACCAGGGACCTACTTCGAGGTGCTTTGCAGTGGCCTCATCCGTGCTGCCGGGAGTTTCTGGCACGTGCAAGCCTGGAATTAATCCCATTAAGCAAAGTGTTATCCCACAGAATTAGCCATTAGATGTGCATTAATTATTTCAATCTATCCCTTGAAATCCGTTTGGAGAAGCTGCCCTGTTTTTACAGACAAAAAAAAAAAAGTGAATCTTTCAGAGCCGACAGCACTCACGAGGACTCTGCTGGGGTTTATCACATCCAAACAGAGGAAGAAATGCAAGTGAAGGTAAACAGAAGTCCTGGTTTTCTCCCCAGCAAAGAGCAGATTCCAAAATGGGTGAACTTATTCCCCACACCACTGATTTCAAATTGGCAAAGGCCATTTAATTCAATGAGAACAGGTTTAGCCACAGAGCAGACACACGCAAAAGATGCACAAGAAACAGGGAGAGTGCGTCAATAATTAAAAGATAAATGCAAATGTTTTTTCTAACACAATATTCACTATACAGTAAATATTTACTCAATCTAACAAATTTAAGTTTGGAGAGTATGACCCTACATAATTTTTTTTTTTCCCTGGAAAATAAACCTTTTCATTACTCTTTAAATTTGCTGTATTCTACCCTGCTTGCAGAGTAACCTGACAGTTTGTTCTTCTGCAATTCATTTTCACTTCTAATGCCTCCACATTAGAAGTCAGCAAAAAACCCCAAAAACTTTGCCTCTGAACCCTTTAATTTAAAAAGTATTATTTTTTCTAGAAATGTACCCCGAAGCTGTATTTCCATTTTATCAACACATATGATCAGTGGTTCACTCCAAATCCATTGCAAGAGCTACATCAGCTACATTTACTACAAGGCAAAAGAGCAGGAAGGATCAGATGGCTCAGCTCATTGCACAGCACCAAATATATACATTTAACTCTCCAAACATTTCTGCATTTTCACTGAAGAAGAGCACAGCAAGTGCACAAAATACAAAGGTCTAAGGAGAAAAAGAAGCAAAAGAAGTCTGGCTTTATAACCTGCTCTACCTGACACTGTTTAGCATATAAAACTGGTTTACCAAAAACAATGGAAAAATAAAATCACTGTGTATTTCTCCTGCCAGTCGATTTTCTGCTTGGACAGGACAAAGAAAAGGAATTTCCTAACAGATTCCATGCACCTGAAATTTATTGAAGATGACGGCATCCACTGTCACATAGTGGGTTTTTATCTAAATTAAATGAAATAGAGATATAGATACAGCTATAGAGCAAACATTATCTTAATTAATTCATTTCATTTCATAAAGATACATTTAATTTCATATGCTGGAAAAAACAGTGAAATATAAACAGTGAAATCATAAGCAAATCTGCACAGACTTTGGACAATTCTATTTTACCAAACGAGTGCCACAAGCCCCTTGAAGACAAATTTCCCTGCTAGCAAGACCCACCCTCCTCCAGTGTCCCACTGTTAAATATCTCACTCTTGTAAGTTTATGATCAGAAAAAAGTCCCTAAAAGAGAAAAAGTCTGACCAGCTGGGACAGAGGAAATCTGTTCAGTTATTTTATTACCATGCTAACAATTGGTGATCCAAACCTATGGTTTTCAGACATAGTTTACAACAATAAAGGCAATTTTTTCTCTTTTCCCTATCACATTTCTAACACTATCGTAATGGTGCCAGCATAAAAAGTGAAAAAATACTTAAGAAATCTCATGCAAAATTATTATGTACTCTTTAGAAGCAGCAATTGAGTGACAGTCCTATGCTGCTGTTTATAATCTAGGTAAAGCAAAATAAAGTATAACCCTGAACATACTGCTTCACTTAAAATTCTCAGCTGACTATGACACAGAAATACCCTCTTGCTGGGCTGTTCAGTGATTAGTATTTCTGCATCTCTTTAGAGATTAAATTCTGCAGCTGGTTATGCTACCTGCAGAACAACCCAATATCAGATTCTGGGCACAGTTAGAATCCATGCACAACCAATTTGTAATTCAAGACACAACTGTAGAATTAAGACTTTTCAAAAATTATATTTCAAAATTAGCTGTACTTTCAGCTTTTTGAGAAGTGTCAGTAAGTCATGTTTTAAAAACAAAATAAAATAAACTCTGCCATTTGAATTTCTTTTGGCAGATCACTGCAATTGAAGTGAAGAGGGTACGTTTGTCTGTTTGCATACAGACTTGCTTCTAATCAGAAAGATCTTCTGCAAACTCAGAAAGATCAAGCTCTACTGGCTTAAATTTTACCATCCAGAAAGTTACCCAGCAGTGCTGAAATCAATAATAAAAACTCTAAATAATGTTATCAACACGTGTGGATCAACTTGTGAACTCTTGACTTCCAGGAACCCTGACTGACCACTGATTTCCACAGAAATGTTTTGTGCTTATTCTGACGTGGTGGAGTCTGATGGCACCAGCATTTTTCATGGAAATAATGCATAGTCATTTTGCTAAATGGCTACTCTACAACTGAAGAAGCAAAATCAATATCCTTATCTTCAGTCAAGATTTGTATTTTATTTTTCTTACTGAGCAGAAGTGTAAAAGTGAAAGAAGTCAGTTCCACATGCTGCTTGCAATATTACAGAGAATTTGGCATTATTCTCCCAGTTGTTTTTGTCCAAGTTCCTCAAATCACAAATACACCACTAGGTCAAAAGAGAACCCCAGCAGTTTCTGCAAAACCATGCCTGACTTTATTTGAAAATAGCCTTTTTAATCTTATTAGGTCATGTAGGAATCAAAATCTATAGCACAAGTATGGAGATGATTTATAAGGTGTTGAATTTGAATGATCCTACTCTAAGAGCTGCTGCACAAACTTCCTGAGAACTTATCAAAAGGCCAAGAAAGTGCATTTTATGCAGACAATCTTAATGGTGGGAAATGACAGAAAACAAAGTGATGTCATCAGATTATTTCCTATAGTTATACCAGAGTGTTCAGTGCTGTCCCGTTTGTAAAATCACTCTGTGCTGTAAAAAGTTAGACAAAATAGGACTTTGAGCAGGAAAAAGTACTTGCAGTGTAATGGTGTTCTCAGTGCTTGTCAGGAAAGTTCATGGGAGGAAGAGAAAACCTGGAGCCATGACATCAGCCAAGGACACTCTTTTATGTTTGCTGCCCCTCTGGGCATTGCACACCAGACACTCTCCAGGCTGGTTTTAATAATAGCTTTATAGCCACAGTTAAGGAGAGAATGACTGTTTTACTATCCTTTGCAGACAGATAAATCACATTCCTTACACCTACCCCACTGGCTCACCTCTGGGTTATAGCCTTCCATCCTGACCACTAATTGTCCTTTTATCAGGTTTTGTTAATGATACACTCCTCTTTGTACATGCCATATGACTTACCTTTGCCTTTCTTTCACATTCTACATGTGCTGTACTTTGGTCAGAAAAGATCAGGTCTGTGTTTCAGCGTGGACCACACAAATCAGAGCTCGATGCCACAGTCTCAAAAAACAAATGCATTATCTTTGCTCCAGCACCTTGCTGCTGCATCCCAGTGCAGCCCCAGAAAATCCCCCATCATTTACCACAGAGCAGCTGCACGAAACCAGCCATTTTGGGAACTGCTCAGGAGCTGTTTGCCCAGCGCATCACCTGTGATTTTTCTGGTTTATTCTGGCCTGCCAAGGGGCAGGACATGGGCTCAGTGGAGGTGGAAGCCTTCTCCCTGTATGCTCCCCTCCAGCACTGCACAAGCTGGCTCTGGGCCCCATTGCCACAATACAGGCTGGCTTCTTCTGTCAGAAATATCCATCCTTTTTGTCTCTTCGGCCAGGTTAATACCACATAATCACGTTTATTTTTTCCTATTCCTTTCCTTCAACCTTTCTTCCTTGTTCGAAACTGATTTCTGGGAGACCTTTGAGTATTTTGAAGATCTGGCTATGAAGCTGATTGTGAAATGGCTTGAACATTTTACACAGACTTGTTCCTCTGCTGAGACACTCTTGGGAGCCATGCTCGCCTGCCCAACAGCAACCACAGAATCCATGCCCACCGAGTCCCTTTCACTTATAAACTGTGGCAGAAAAGCCAAGCTCCTGGTCCCTCACTCATGCACAGCCTGGCCCCCTCCAAGCCTCAAAGTGCGACGTGACACTTCCCTTCGACAGATAGAGATCTACCCCCCACACACCGCCCCGGCAAAAACACATCTGAGACTCTCCTGAGCTCAGACAGCCAGTGCCAGGTGTGTCTGGGAAAGCACTTGCTCAGAGCAGCTGAAAACTCCTCTAACTGAGACAGAAACTGTTACCTCAAAATAAAGTAAGTGTAGGAACAGGCTTTATAATTTCAGGGCTCTTCAGCCTCTCTATTTTACAGCGGGAATAAAAAAAACCCTGAGCTGAACTGACTTAAACGGGGCAACACCTTAAGTCTGGGTCACAGGCGTCGTTTTCCCAAACTTGGGACCTTAAGGGGTCTGAGCAAGCAAGTGATCCTCTGAGACACACCAGCAGCCAGGGAGGTGACCCCACAGATGCCAGAAGCAGCAGCAACATCAGGGATCAGTGTCAGACCCTGCAGAGAGAGTGCACGGGCTTTCAGCCAACCAAAGAGGTGTTGCACCAACCCCACTACACAGCATGAGCAGGGACTGCTTTTCCTTTGAAGTACCTGGCTCCAAAGGAAGCCCTTTTGACACCCTCCAGGCAATACGTGTATGACACAATCTTGTACACCAACACCTTTCTTGTTCTTTTTTTTTTTTAAGTTAAAGGGTGGTGAAAAAGGTTGTTTGTTTGCTTTCAGAACATGACTGTCTTTGCAGGAGTTACTGCATTCATCCATGAAATGGGACATGCCTGCAGAGCTCAGCAGAGAGCACCCAATACCTTGGCACAGAATGTCCTGGACCTCTGCTGACAGCTGGAAAATTTGGTTGTCAGCACATCCTGGGAGCTTGGAGAAAAAAGAAAAATACAGCACTGTGTTGTAGTGCCAGACTAAGGCTGACACAGGGCAGTGTGAGTCCAAATGCTGCCAGATAGGCTAAGGCAGAAAGGGAAGGTGACAAGTTGTTTTTTCCTCTTCTTCCATTTTTTTAAAAGGCAAAATACCTTTCTTCGTTGTTGTTGTTTTTAGAAGGCAGCTTTGACTCTGGATTCAAAACTGCCAGACACAAAACTAAATTCACATCCATATAGAATAACCACTGATACACAAACTCTCCTCTTTTATGAGTGGGACCATGAATTGCAGCATGAAGTTTCTGAATATTTCTCGCCAACTCCCACTCCTTCATAATGAGCAACTGGAAAGTTTCAATCTGAATAATTTACTTTATAGATTTAGGGAAAAACAAGTCAATTTACTATGACAAAGGGCAAAAAAGCCCTGTTTGTGCTCTCTGGAATATACTTCATTGACTCCTGTGAACAAGCAACGAGACACAGTTTGTCATTCAGAAGTTTAAACTCAAGTCTTATGAGGTTAGGCTATATCTTTGTCATAAGAAATACAAATTCTAGGTAATCACAAAATACAGTATTGCTCACAGAGCTGTGGTATTTTAGAACTTCTGATATTAGCTGTTGCCAGAGATGCAAAAAGCATCAAAATATCTGTATTTGAAGGTTTTCTTCTTATTCAAGAACATTTCGCCCCTTCATTCCAAACGTGGTGGAGTTGGAATAATCAGAATAAAAATCTATACCGAACCTCCGAGAAACATCTTCAATTTGACAACACTGGTATTGCCTTTGCCCCATTATTTTGCATTTATGTAGCCTCAGAGCATTCTCCTCCTGAAGTGACTATTGATAAGCCAGTGACAGATACACAGAAAGAAACACAGAGATATGCACAGGATTCCCTTCCTGCCATCTCCCAGAGCTGCAGGACTTGGCTAAATCAGTGATGCTCTTCAGTTTAAGTGAGCACCTCAAACTTTTGGGTTCACCCATTGCCATTTTCTCTCCCTTAAGTGCAAAGTGCTTGCTCTCTTTCTTTTCCACATAGACATAGGTGCAATACCATAGGCCAAGGGTGTACATACATGTATTTTTATATATATATATACATTCATTGGATATACCACATAACCCTCATACATATTTTTATATGTGTGCCTATATCTACATACACTCACCCAGGCCATTTCTTCTCTCTATGGAAAAGAAGAGTAAGCAGCTTGGAATGGATTCATAAAAACAGACAATAACATATTTTCCACTTCAGCGGAGAGGAACTACAGATTCATTTATAATTTTACTCCTCTATTTAAAGGAAGAGATCTAAGCAACACAGACAAAGCAGTGGAAAATTAAAGCATTTCATCTGTTCAGCATTTTCTGTCCTGCTCTTGCTAGTGGTAAACAGCCCTACCAGTGGGCAAGGCTGCTCTGGAAGCATCCCTGAACATGCTGGTATAGCCAGGGAACAGCTGATGCCCCAGGCACACAGCAAGGATGCATCTTAGAGAGAGAGACAGGGCTGTTCTCCCTGGCCAGGATCTGTTCTTCTGGGTGAGAGTGTGATGTATTCCTGCACACAGTCTGGGCTTTGCCAGCACTCATGAAGTGCCAACTCAACTACGCCAGGGACAGTGCTGGAGCTTAAAACAACGTGCCCCTGTTAGTACTTGAATTCAAGTGCTACCTCTGCCTAATTCACTATTATCTTTCAACAATCTATTACCTGGGACATCTGTTATCAAAAATGCTGCAGACTACATTTATTCACACCTCACATTCCAAGATCATGACAAAAGAGCAGCATCCTCGGTTTGCTTTCCAATCAGGTTCTTTGCTATACACACTCCCCCATTTTTCTGTCATTGAGAAGTTTAAAAAGGGGTATATTTATTATTTGAAGAAAAATCCCTGAAGACCTGGTCAACCACATGAACCCAGCAGCCAAGGACTGAAGAAAAATTCTCACTTTTTTGAGACAGGTGAGACATTAATGACAGGTCAGAGATATGTTCTTTGAAGGATAAAAAAAATCTGGGTAATAAATGAATGCAGCACCTTAGGTACCTTATGTTATTATTCCTAAATGAATGGTACCTTAGGTTATTGGGGAGTTTGTGTGGTGCTTTACAGTGTGTCCTTAAGTGCATGGACAAAAGAGCCATGAAATCAGGTGTTTGCTTCCTTCTCTGTTTATTTATAATGTTCCTAGCTACTGGGTATTGTCAAAGCCAGTGACAGAAGCTAAACAGTTAATCAGTAAGCTGAAAGCAAAGCCTGTGGGAGAGCATGTTGCATCTCTCCTTCAAAATGCTGCACTAGGAGAGCCTAAAAGATAGCAGAGCCTCAAATACCAAAAGTTACAGGGCACCAGAAAGCAAGATGATAAAGTACACAAACTACATTAAGTAGAGCCTGTTAATGTTTGTAATAAAAAGGCCCAATTGTAAACAGAAGTAGAGAGAAAGGACTTTAAAACAATAGTATTTTTAAAAAATTAACATGCTATTTTCTCTCTTTCTTTTGACCTTGAAGTCTTCAATTGTGAGCACATATTATGTTGCATTTGGTATTTAGACCACGCTACAAGAACATTTTTCTTTGCAAAAGTAAGAACACATTAAATTTCATGCTTGACATGTTCATTTGTGCTAAAGGAGAAGTAACTGCCCAGGGCCCAGATTACATCCTCCTGAAAGCAGCAAACCAAAGCTTTAACTTAAACTGGTAAGTTAATTGCCTGCTTGAACATCCTTTTCGACCTTGAGATGAACCTGATAACTCACCCAAAAAAAGCTGAAAAGCTCAATTATTTTTGTCCCAGTGCACCTTGCAGAAATTGGTATGTGTGCTCTAAGACACTCCAGTGATGGAAATTCATATCTTCTGGTGCCCCAGACTGTTAGCTGAGTTTGCATGCTAAAAAGTTCAAGTTACGTTTATCAATTTGCTGTAAATAAAAATGATGTTTTCATTGCAAACAGAAACAAGATCTTGTGGCACTAAAGAGTGGCAAAAATGCAGTTTTAATACTTCATGCTGCTGACTTGCATCCATCGTATTATTATAAAAGAAGGAATGCTCTGTCTTTGCTGAAATGCCTGTAATGGAGCACAACAGCTCAGAGCACCTCTTTGGAGGAGATTACAATCTGCAAGCATTTGCTTTCTGAAAAATTAAAACTTAGATTTTATGGGGGGCTGTTTTTCTGAAATATCAAATGAAAGATAAAACTGTGTTCACTTTCATGCGATATTTCATTTTTAATTCTCATGAAGTCTCATTTTTAAATATCAAACAATAAATCTTTTCTAAATCAAAGAATCTTCTGGTTGTTATGAGAAAACTCTTTTAAAAACCCAAAACTAAAGAGATAAAAGGCTTCCACTTGACTCCAGAAAAGAGTCTCTCTATTTTGGGATCAAAGTTCTGGTATGATTTACTGACATCTCTTTGCCAAGCTGGTATTGAAAGGTGATCATTTATCTATTTAATTTACTACAATTATACAAGAAACCTTGTTGCATCCTGAGTTTTAATTTAGTGTATGCTGCTTCAGATGGAGAAAATTCAACTATGGAATGGCAAAAAACCTGTTTATTTAAAACATCCCCTTGTTTAGTGCCCCAGGATCTTCTCTGGGATATTTCCCACCTTCATCTCTATTG
This sequence comes from Hylia prasina, assembly GCA_013397195.1. Lineage (NCBI taxonomy): Eukaryota > Metazoa > Chordata > Aves > Passeriformes > Sylviidae > Hylia > Hylia prasina. The sequence continues at coordinate 626,956 of VYXD01004340.1, read as the reverse complement.
CACAGACCCATGTGCCCAGCCTGCAATCCAAAGGGCGAGTGGCACAGGTTCCCCAGAGTGCAGATTTGACCTGGCTGGCTCAGCACAAAGTCAGCACTGAGTTTTGTGTGGCTCAGCTCTGCCTGGCCCAGCTCCTGTTTACGATAAAAGGCGACCCCACGGGAGGCAGCCTCAGCCACGGAAACACCCCAGTTCACAGAAGTCGTCGTCTTTGACCCTCCGTGGGGTTTTCTGCTGCTTGTTTTCAGTCCCCACTGTGCCAGGATGATTTTCCCCTGCCCAGGTGTGCCCCAGAGTCACAGCTGGGGTATGCTCTGGTTCTTGGTGGAGTTTACAGAACCTTGTCCCACCCAAGTCCACCTCCTTCCCCCTGCAGAAACCTTTCCAGTTCATCTCCACATCTGCAAATTTCAGACCAATATCCACGAGGTGCAGCGAGGTCAAAAATTTGAGACGGACCACTGAGAAGCATTCAGCAGCTCCCAAAGCTACAAAGACAGCAAGGGCTCCTGTGCCAGCTACAGAAGGACAGAGAAAAACATGTAGAGGCAGGCAAGCAAATGACTACTGAAAAGGTAAAAGCAAATTTAGATAGCACATGGTGGGAACAGCAGAGGCGCTGAACTGCCAAGCCTACACACTTTAAAATAAAAATTAAAAAAGCCAGGGTTATATAAATACTTAGGCTGCATTCAAAAGTAAATTAAAACAAAAGCACAGGATACTTGAGAAAAATATGACACACTGGCAGTTCTGTAATAGGCAGAACTGAGCAAAGGTTTCATGGAACTGTTTAGCTATGCAGCAAGGCAGGGATTAATGCCCATTTTGGACACTTTCACAAAAGCTAAGCCACCATCCTTCATCTACCACCTTCCTTTCAAGAGCCATCTTTCCCTGCAAACTTGTTAAGCTTTCAGCACTGATTAAAAATACAGAAAAGGCCCAAAGTTGGATTAGACTAAGATTCTTGTCCTCCCCTCCCTCCAAATTTCACAGTACACTCAAGGAACATGATCCAATGTTAATATATTAATATATTAATGCCAATTAAGTATTTCATATTTGATACTATTAATGAGTTTCTTTTGATAGGCATTGAAACACATTGAAGGTAAATGCATGTGGGATACACCCAATAAAAATCACTCAGGGAAACACTGAGCAGGGCACAGAAACCCAGGTTAAACTGGCAACAGGCTTGAAGTGGGGGAAACACTAGAACACACTTCTCTGTTTTTGTTTTAAAGAGGAAACAGTGATCTCTTGTCTACTGAGGCAGAAGGCAGCACAGCAGCAAACAGCAGAGATCTCTGACATATCTGAATTACACTGACCTGGTGCCTTGTTATTGAGTAAAACATAGCTAAGGATACAAAGCACTGAAATACTTGTATTCAATTTAACAAAATGTTTAAGAATTATGTAAATCACACAGCTGTCAGTGAATTCCAACATCAAAAAATCTGGTGCAAACTTTGGCTGACCTTCAGATACCAACTTATATCTAATTTTTTCTTGTACTTCTGACAGGAGGGAAGGGAACCCATGAGCCAAGCAGTTTACCACTGGTTAACTCTAAAGACATAACCTGCCAGGAAATAAAGTGGTCATATTCTGGAATTTTTAAAACAAAGATAAATGGGACACATTGGATGAGTCATTGTATGTCTATCATATGTCCATGAAATTCTGTCTGATATTGCAGACTGCTTCTGTGTTGCAGACGTGTTCCTGGCCTGTGTTGTCTGTAGGTTTTATTCACACACTCCTACATTCTTCTGCCCTTGTTATTAAACACTATATTAAATAGTGATATCCATATCAGTTCCTACAGATCCTCACTAATCGTTTCTTCACATCCAAATTTTCACCTGCACATCCTCCAGACACTTTTTTGTGAGCTCCACTGTGCCCTTTAAGGACCTACACTCCATCAGGTTCAATACCTCCCTCCTCTCTGTTCTGTGTAGCACCAGGAAAAGTGATTCAGATAAATCTTTGTGGAAATAATTAATAATAATTTGCCAAGTAATCAGGTGAATTATCCTCATAATCTTTGGTGAAGCTATTTTGCATTTTATCTTTCTTTCCACATTCCTCTCTTGTGTATTTCCCAAAGAATTTATCCTGAAACATTTCAGCCCAGTGAGGTGCAACCTAAGCAGATTTGTCACTGATCCCGCCTGTTCCTGGGGAATTAGCAGCACATCTGCTGGTTTTGTGTCATGCATAGAACTGACCCTGCAATGGTTCAATCCCAATTTTACCAGCCAGTGAAGAACAGTAAGGATTACTTATGTGCAAACAATGGATGACTGAAATACCTGAGGACACAAAGTGTTAAAAGGCAGGAAAACAAACCCTGGTGTGGACAGTTCTGATGGACAACGTATATTTTTTTATCCAAACTTATGTACTCACCTGCAAGGAAGGTGCTGTTATCACAGCTTCATGCTGTGTGAGATTCAACCACCACAACCCTCATGAGATGAATCCAGAGCTCTCTCTGGGATTCTGTGTTCATCCTCATCTGTGTAAGCAAAACTTTAGGAAGGTCATTTCTACCTTTGCCTTAGGGGTCAGCATCAAAGCAGTGTTTGAACCACATCTTGCCTCTGAACCACAGCTTGGCTCCCCAGGATCATTTCTGACATGAAAAGGGTGATATAAAGGTAAGTTACTGGGCCATCATCCCTACAATTCTCCCCTTAACCCTATGCTTTGCTGCTTACCCTCTGATGCTTCCCCTTTTATTGTCACCTCAGCTGTCTCTGCAAGAAGCCTAACCCTGACAGAACATTTGCCTCGTTCTCTCCTCCCCTCCTTTTAATCTCACCCTTTCTCCACACTCCACATACATCCCACAGGAAAGCTCTCCGGCTTTAAATCACCCAGTAAAAAATTCCAACCAAACTCAAACCATCTGCAATCACATAATCCCAGGTAACAACAGAGGGCCTGGCTCTGTGTGAGCCTTGAGGTCTCACTGCACTTATCCATCCCAAATGGAAGGTCCAGGTCCATGTCCCTCAGTGTGTCAGGCCAAAAGATTCACCTGCTCTGCCTTATAGACAAAGGACCTGAACAAGCCAGGCACCTGACTGAAAAATCTTAGGAAGTTCCTAAAAAACATCCCAGTCTACTTTTGCTGTGTTTCTGCAAGCAGAGAGAAACTCTGATGATAAAAGCCTTTTTTTCGGAGCACTGAGGGAAAGATGCAGGTCAGATGACTGATGTTGCTTTTCTGTAGGAAAGGAACTCCTTATTTTAATGGCCATAATAATAAAAACTTGCCCCAGAGCCCAACTTTGAGACACAAGCTGTACATTCTCTTGGAAAGCCTCAACATCATTAGAATACTCTTATTTTTAGCATGCAACATATTGAGGTATTTTATATATCAATAATGTATTAAAAATAACATAATACAGAGGTAATACATAATTATATATATTTATCTTAAATGCTTCTTTATCTATATTGGGTTGATTAAACCAGGAGGATATAAGAAAACAGGCTGTAATAGGTTATATTGCTTTAAAGTTTGGTTATTGAAATTGCTTAGGATATTTGGGTCATTTAAAGTTATCCAGTAGCAATGAATAGTTGGTAGTATTGCCAGAGTTTAGGTAGTTTAAGTTAAAAAAAAAAATACACTTGCACTATACCCAGAACTTGAACATACTATGAAAATTAAATCAAAGTTTCAATGCACTTGTAAATGTTGTAATATTAAAAAAAAAATCTATCATTGAGTATTTACTCAAAATAACTCTAATGCAAACATTTTCTTTCCAGTGGTTGGGATAAAAATAAGTCTAAATCTAATTATTCTATTCTCCCTCGGCTATTCAGGAAGTAGCTGTCTCCCAGGAGTCCAGGTGGGCTTCTTACAAATAACAGCACAGCACATAATGAAAAATTTAAAGATACAATTTATTTCCACTTAGCTGTTATAAGTGGTAGGCAAAGCCTGGCAGTATCAGACTCAAAACAAGATTCCCACTTCTGAGAGATAAGGCACTGAACAGCATTGCCCTAACACTATAGGGCCAAGATGAGGAGAAAGAAGTTTATAATCCAGAGACATAACAAAAATAAAAATTAAAAGAAGTGTATTTGGAGTTATGCTGTTACAATGTGAAATAGGTTACACTAGCTGAGCCACATCAACTCTTCTTATATATTTGACTTTTTCAACCAAAAACTTGGAATAAGAATTCTTAACAAATTTTGTTGAATATATTCCAGTTAAAACATCAAGGACTCTTAACAAAAACAAAAACAACAACCAACAAAGACCAGCAACACTAAAAGGCAATTTCATGTGAGAGGACACAAGAGGAATATGAAAAACCAAAGTTTCCAGAGAAGTCCGAAACTAGGGTATATAGGAAGCAGAAGGAAATGAGAAGTGCTGTATAACTTCATTTAAACAAACTCTTAATTTGACAAAACACATTCTCCCTGTGAACTGCAGGCCCACTAATTCGTGTCCCCATTTGTTTTCTCTTTCAGCTGAGTCTGCAGCTCCCAGAATAAAGCTGTCACTTGAGCCAGCAGGTGCCTCCATTCCCGCCTCCGACCCACAACAGTTATGACACCAGATTAAGAAAAACAGCCACCCCTGGCAGCTGGGCTGGCACGTAATGAGCAGTTTAACCCTGGATAAACCTAATGACAAGTGTGGGTGGCTTTGATTGAAATGACAAGGCAGTTTGTCACCCCTTGCTCTGTCAGAGAGATCAGCAGGGCTAGCTTTTTCTGCTGAGCTGTGGGGAAAGCAGCCCCACACTTGCGCCTTTCAGAAGGAGCGCACAAAAACACTGAAAACAAAAGCAGTCACAGTCTCGGTGCTGAAGCAACTCTCTGGCCCTAAACAAGTCAGCAGTGGAAGAGATGCAGTCTCTCAGATGCTCTTGTGGGAAAGCAGCACTGTCTCTGGAGACTGACAGAAAGTTTTAAACAAAAAACCCAACCCAAACCCAGGAAGCTCTCTTGCTTTAAACTACTCAGAGGCTTTTGGCAGAGGTACTCAGCTGTCCAGTTGACCTCCACGTGAAATTCCCAATAGCAACCTGCTTTGCTGTAAGGGTTGTATTTCTCATTGATGAATGTTCAGTGCCCATAAAATGATAACAGCAAGAGCTGATTGCCGTTGTAAATCATTAAATAGTTTTGAGGCCCAGCCATCAATCACTGCAGTTTTAGACGATACTGTTTATAGTGCTACATGTGCACCTGCTTAAATACAGCAGCTGTCCTCAAAAGACTGCATGTACCTCAGACCTGCAGAGACCTGTGTACCTGGTCAATCCTAGCTTCAATTAGTGCATTAATTACTAAATTACGAGGTGCAACGCAATCAGAACCCACGTAAACAAATACAAAAAGGAGTACAGGCACAGAAGCAGGAAATGGCCTTTGACATTCATGTGGCAGATCAGTGACAGTCCTGGATCCAAAAGGACCACAAATGGGAAAGGCATGTGAACGCATCATGTGACAAGCAGCAGTGTGAGAGGCACCGTGGTTTTTCTGTAGAAGAGGAAAATTAATATCACAACCTCAGACCCCGTGACATTACTGAACTTATTCTCTATTAATTTGAAGATTGTAGCTTTACCATACTTTCATTTTCTACACCCACACACGGCGTTCCTGGAAGCCCCTCTGATTCTGATCCTCAACTTAAGGCAACCCTGATGGGGAAGAATTCAAAACATTTTCAGCCTCTGTATCTGGAGAAAATTTATGGTGGCTCCTCTGCCACCCACTCTCCCCATTACTTTTCAACACCTTGGAAAACCCCTGCTGTTTTAAATTTATAAACCTTTCCAGTTACAGATGCCAACGTCCTCAGGCAGTCAAATGTTCATCATCCTGCTGCTCTGCTAAGATGAGTAGCAGCCCACCTGAGGGTTGGCTACCCAGCAGTAATCCTAGGACAGACATCTGGGTTGATGCAGACACACTATCCAGCCTCACAGCAATCCCCCAGGAACTCAAAACCTTATTCCTGCTTTTCATGTGTATTTTGCTTGGAAACAACAACAATAAAGTACTTCTCTATTTACATGTTGCTAGAAATAAAAAACAAATCAAGAAGGTTGATGAATGCACTTTCTCCACTGAAGCCTCTAATTTAATGCAGCAGCTGCAGTATTGCCTTTTCAAGAGAAAAGCAGCCTCAAAGCAAGATTTTCCCTCCTGGCCATAACACCCTTCTGTCACTTCGCTACGGAACAACACATCCATGGCAGTTTTTCTGGAGGTCATTTTCATCTTGATCCCCTTCAAATGTCAGCTGTTCACGTCCAGCTCCTTCAAGGTAATGCCAACTTTGCTGTTTTCATCCAAAAGATGGTTGCTTAAGCAAAATCCTGCTGCCTTGTGGTTTCCAGCACATCTTAAGCATTCCCAGTAGCAAGGATTGTATCATAGAGAGTACGTCTTTAACAGCCAGATTCAAACCTTGTATCTAATATCAGTTAAGACTTTTCCAATGCCCCTTTCTATCTTAACCTAAATCCTCACTGATGTATCTCATTTACCCCTTATCTTCTTTGCATGTGTCCTTTCGGCCTCTTACTAGTCAGTAAAATTTCAGCATTCCCAGCATCCTGTTATGAGTCAGCAAATGCATTTTAACCATATTCTGCTGTGTCTGGCCTTTTCCATACTGGACATGACACTTAGACACACCTAAGTGCTGCCAATCAGGTTGGCTTTGGTTGATGATTTTTAAATTTCTTTCAATTTGGTGGTTGTAAAGGTATGTAGACTATCTTGCAACTCACCTACTACATGCTTCAGCACTGCATTTTATCTTCCATTCCTTTTCATTCTTGCTGCAACAGCTTGTGTGGAGATACTTTTCTTATCTTAATATGAGTTTCTACTTATATAGTAGTTTTTGTGCAAAACCAGTGACATGAAACAACTTCCCCTTGCTTTAGCTGAAAGCTCATGAACAAAGCTCCTTTCACATAAAAAGTTTCTTGCTCACTCTAGTTTGGTTTTCCATTCTATGAGCTCATCATGACTTCAAGCATGGAAAGATACCATATTTCATGGATAAAGCAATTGGGTGTTCTGTTGCTGACTTTGATAGAGACTTCCTGAAAAACAACCATTCTGCACTCTGATTTACCCCATTAGAACAGAAATTACAAGAGCATACTACTTCAGGAGAGGAGGGCGAGGACCTATTATGGGTTATGAAGTATTTCCAATTCCTAATGAATTGTTAGATTAATGAAAGCAATGAGATGAGGCTCAAGTGCTGATTCATTAAAAGATTAAAAATAGTCTTCACTGAGGGACGATAAGGTACTCATCAGATAATTGCTCAGACATGTTGGGAACATCATTTATTCTGCTGTGTAGATGGTGTCAAGCCACATTCCCAAATCACGTTACAGCCCAGCCAAAAGCAAAGGCTATTGCATAATTCAGGGACAAGGTAAAGACACAAATCACAGTCCTGTCTGCATTGCAAGACCAAAACGTGTGAGACTCACCATAATGTCCACTACCAAGAAGCTAATTTTAGCATAGCTCGACTAATTTGCACCATGGCTTCTCTCTGTCTGCTTTCACAAGAATCCATTTATGGCAATGCTTTTAAGAGGTGTTCCTTTCATACTGCAACACTGAGGCGCTGATAAGGGTCAAAAGTCTGGTGTAGCCAACCTCGACTAACTTCAGCACTCACACAGCTCCTTTTTGATGCACCATGCTGGGTATGGAGGTGACATCTCACACACTGAACAGGGCACTGAGGCCTCTGTCCTTCCATGAGTCCACACAACCCACCCAGCAGCCGTGGTTCTCTTGGAGAACAAGGAATGTGACTGCAGCAGACCTACACCTTGGGATAAGCAACATGAACAGGCGTCTCTGACCGAAGAAGTCACATCAAAGGTGTATTTCCTTAGAGGAGAGCATCACCCCTACTTTTCCCTTATGACAGGGCTCATTCACTTAGGCTTGTCTGCTCCTTGCTTTTCAGTATGTCCCACTCTCATACACACAGTCACCTCGATGTATGGCGCTGGTTTAATGGTTTGCTCTCTTCACTTCTTTCTCCCCTCAGAGAACAAGCCATCAACACCTTTCCAGAGCTGACAGAACTGCCATGGCTGTGATCAGCTCTCTAGATATCTCCTGTCAGGAGCTCAGACATTTTATTGAAGAAGAATCTAAATAAAACATTATGTTCTTTCTTAAATTTTGAGCTCAACAGGCAAGCTGTCTGTATTTAATGGTAACTGCACAGGCAGTTTCTGCCATGCCAGAAGCTTCAGACCAGTTATTCAGAAAACTGGGGCTTGATGTAAATTTTAGAACCTGCATGTCACAGAACTGCATTATATTCATACCTGTAAGCTGGCTAAGAAGGTCATCAGCAACAAAAATTCAGGAATTGAGCATATCCATGTCTATCATTGTTTGATGAACCTGAGCAAGAAGGCTGCTGAAAAGCCCTTTCCTTAAATTTAGTTGCAACTACCTTTGCTCTTCCCACACTACTGACAGTTCAGAGAATATGAAAGGATTACACCAGGGGGGGAAAAACCAACTTGTGTCTCACAATTCCATTAAAAGGATCTGTACTATTCCTTTCTCCACTCACAGTTTTAAATCCTCTTGAAGCAGCAGCAGTTTTAACCAGATCTTTCTTGCAGCAGGGAGGTTTATACATCTCTCAAATAATATCAAAGGTGTTACTCCTGTCATTCAACAAATTCAGCGTTTTAAAGACAGGTTGCAATAATGTATTTCTAAAAGGTGACAGGCACACACACAAAGCCTTTTTTTCTTATACAGGAAACGTGTGTGTAAGAGAACACCCAGGAATAAACATATACAGGGATATGGTCAGAGAAAGACAAATAGAATGAATGTTTAAAAGATATTTGTGAATTCACATTTCTGGATTTCCCAACTTCTGTTTGCATTTTTCAAACTATTTACTATTACAGAAATGATAATCAGTCTCAGGTGGTGGGGAGGTAAATAATCAGGAAGACATACCCACACTATTTGGTTACAAAACACAAAATCTAGATAGTAAAAAGGGAAGGAGAGAAACAGAGGATGTCCCAGCAGCAATAGCCCTCACTGCCTTTGCAACAGTAATGCTGAGCTTAAAAAAAGAAATATTCCATTATTCCTGGCACCTGCTGAGAAAACATTATTCCCTCCACCTTGGGCTGCATGTATCTAACAGTAGAACTTCACTTACTCAGAGAAAACTGCTGTTTATCTGATAAAAGATGAAAGATGATCAATAGAATTTGTAATTTTAATATGCTTGCAGGCTGCAGTAAACAAATGCTAAAGATCATCTTTGATCCTTATGAAATCTACATTTAAAAATGGTTTCTATAATAGACATGGAGCACATTTTCATGCTGATACACCAAAGACCACATGTGAACTTAGCCATTAAATTAACATAAACATGTCTGTAATGGAACTGATCAAACAATTGCTCTTCTTATGCACCTCTCAAACGTGAAAATCAGAACAAATTAGGACTGAGGAAGGTCTCCCTGGCAAACATTGGCTCCTAAAGCCAACCTGAAAAAGTCCATTCCATAAACTCAGCCAATGGCTCCCACGTAAGGATTTAAGTTCTTACCCCCTTTGTCCTACGCCAAAGCAATTTGGATAGTGTGAATCCTTCTTCTGGTCCTCCTGAAGTAATTCAGCAATCAGTTTATAGCTTTTTTTAAATAACATGTATTCTCATTTTCATTTCAGCTTCTCTCCCCCAGTGTATTTTAGGCAGCAATCATCCACTGCATGAATATTCAGGTGGGTGTTCTTTTACATGCCACATACAGATGCTGGAGAGGCAATGTTTTGGCTAATAATATGTAAACTCTGTTCAAAGTTCCACTTGGCTTAAGGGCTCTATCACCAAATATTTCACTTTTTTTCCCAGCCCAAGTCCCCAAGACTGAAAGGCTTGGGGAAAAAAAACCCAACTAAAGTAGCTTTCAGTCAAGCTCACTCCTGTCTGGTTCACATGCATGACACAGAAAATAGGGAAATGCCAGGCATGGAGCATTTTCCAAGCCCTGTTACAGGTATTACCCTGGATAAGCCAAAGCAGGCAGAACAAGAGCTCTGCTGAAATACAGCTCCCCTCAGGCAACTTCACTCCTCAGCAGCCCCAGACCAGGGAGTTCAAGACCAAGGTGCTCTGTTTGGTGCCCGAGGCAACAGAGTTCTACACAGGCTGAGCAAATAAACTGCTGCCAATCCCCAGAGGAGGGCCTTGCCTTGATGCTTGGTTAATAGTTAATGCATAGGGCAAGTCCTCAGGAGCTACCTGGGAGGAAAGCAGCATGCAGGGATAGGCAGGCAGACGGCTGAGAGCAGAGCTTCAAAATCTGCTGAAACAGCAAGGACGACTCCCATCCAAAAGATCACGTTTTAATTAGCCTAAATGAAATATTTAGGCATTACAATCATCAGGTCTTAGCACAGACATTCCTCTAGGAGTAAGCAGTAGCTAGAATCGCTGGTTTTGTGTTTTTGTGATCCCAGAAAGGCTGTCTCTAAACAACAACACTTGGGTGTCAACCCGGCTAAACACCATCACGTTAAGAGCTGTGACAGATGCACGTGTTGTGTGGAGAGCAATAAACGTTCTTCAGCTCTCCAGCACATTTCCTAAAGAGCTCCAGATGCTTTGTATGTGTCAAATAACACACAGACATTATCTTTGCCTCTCTATCCCCACTTGAGGAAGACTAACAGCACGCCCATAACTAATCTTTACATTTTTTAATCTTTACTTTACTTTTTACTCCCATCAGTTCAATTGAGTTTTGAATTACAAAGGCTTTGTAAAGAGTGGGGAGGGAAAAAGTTGGCTGTTTTCCCAAGGCAACTAAAGGCTGTCCTGTAAGCAGGACGTGTCACCGTGCATGTGAATGTAGCAGCAAATTAGATGCAGGCTCTATTTAAATTTCCTACATATAATTTTCTTATTTAATTTCCTATAGACATAACACATTGCTCTGGAGGATCCAAAGGATGCTTGATAGATCACAGCTTTCAAAACACCACCATGAAACAGGCAAATAAACCTCTGTGTTGATTAATCAAATCTAAATTCTAAATTCAAAGCAAATCAAATTCTAAAGTACCCCACAGTCTTCAGGACCACGTGTGCTAACACTTTCTAAGTGTTATTTGTGTACTGACAACCAGATAAGTAATGCACAGTTAATGAAAAAAGCCAGCAGTGTGGGCCATTTTGATTAAGCTGGAATTGACTGATCCAGTTCCAGTTTATTGGAAAGCCTACACACATTCCAGTGGATTTCTAAAGGTTGCAGAGTAAATCATCAACCACAAGTGAAAGTACAAAACCTGCAAACCCATTTTTCTATTTTATAACTTTATCTAAAACCCAGCAATGTTTCACTAAGGGGAGAAAGACCATTGAGGATGATTGGAATTGTCAGAATTATCTACAAATCCTTCAAAAAAGATCCCAAAGTTCAAACTGCCTGATTTAAAAATGTTACATTTCATTCATATTGATTTTTCTGGAGATCTTAATGGCTATCTTCCATTTTTAATCAGATGGATTAAAAAGCACCAGAAGATACTTTCAGAATAATCAGAACTCCAACAAAACAAGATAATGAGGGGTTAAAGAAGAAAACCTCAAAACAAAACTGCTATAGGAATTATACCTTTTTAAACTGCAGATTTCATTAAAACTGCTTTGTATAATCATTTATACATGCAAATTGACAAATAAATGCTAGATAATATAACCACTTATAGGCACACATTTCCCTCTGTATAAGGTACCTTCTAACTATGGATGAGGCTGAACACTACCATATTTTTATTACAGTGTGACCCCAAAGCTTCAAAAGAGGTGAAGACCCCACTGAAGCCAAAGGCACAGAATGAGAAACGTTCTCCTTTCCAAATGCTTGGCATATACTGCAGTCTTTATGGACGTTGCAGCAGCTCACAAAAACATCCCTTAATTGGTTTTCAGCTATCTGATAACAGCACCTTTCCTTCAGCACTGATCTTTGTGCGAGCTGCAAAAGTCTGACTGAGCAGCTGAGTAAATGCCCAAGCAGTTTGTCTGAAGTAAAACTCCTGCTTGACACCACTGGGCAGCTGCCTAAGCAAAATAGCCAAATTGGTTTTAAATTAGCTATGCTTAAGTAAGTGGCGCTTACTGAAACACTGACACGAACTAATTAGAAGGGGAAAGTTTGACAGAAATTAATTACCATCCCCACATTACATTCACAGCGCATCTAGAGGTGATGCTGCTTGCCAGATCTTTTTAAATACTTGAAACCCTCCAGATAATCCTTCTGTTCAGGAAAGGTCAGTGCATGTGCTGGGCTTTCTCAGATTGCCTCTGCTGATCAAATTTCTTGTTCCTGAATCTCTCAGATCCCTGCATATCTTTAAGATTTGGTAGCCACCTTCGAAATCTTCCAGTCCTGTATAATTTCATGTGGTTTCAGCAGTGGCAGAACCATCCATATTTGAACATATATTACCAGTCCTCATGTTAATGCTATTTTAATGCTCCTGTAATATACCCAGGCATTAGGGAACAGCCCCACCTCTGTGCACCATTTTGCAGAGTCTCACAGGAACCTGCTCAGTGATCCTCGTTGTGCTGGAATGCAATTGCCACTAAGGAGAGAACAATATTTTTTGCCAGGGTGGATGGTGAAAACTCTTAGAGACACAATACCCCATTAGACTGCAAAGGACTAAACTTATTTTGTAAAAATACTACAACTGAGGTTGAGATTTTTTTTTTTTTAATAGTTTGTTAAGTTCATCAGGAACAAATTCTGATGACCCATTAACTAAGGAATCTTTCACCAAAATCAGCAGGAGTCTCTCAAATGGGTTAGCATGTGAGAGCCCCATTCAAGCTCCTGCTCTAAATCATTCAAAATAAAGAGCTGAATCTGCACTTCCCTCTTCCCAAATGCAGAACACAAATTGCTCCCTGACTTTTTGGTGTCTCACAAAAATACTTTGGAAGGGTTTTGATTAATCTAATGGAAAATAGTGGGGAGAGTAGTGTGGAGGGGAAGTATTAAAATATTTCAAAGTTTTGCAGGAAGTCCCTTTAAGTGCTATTTTAAATCTGATATTTGTTCTACTACAACCATTATGTCTAACAAATAAACATTTGGCTCAGGATGTAAAAAGAAGAGCAAGAGTGAAAGGGGGTAAACTTTTTAGCTACTTCTTTGCAGCTGAGAAAGATAAAATCAGAGAAAAACACTTTGGAAAAGATGTTACCATAAGATAGGGCTGAGGGTTCATATCTGTAACTTCTTCACAACAGTTATAAAAAGAAGAAAAAAAAATTGTCTCAAGCCTGAAAATAAGCAGTGCTGCTTTTCCATCAGGAGAGACTTAGCTAACAGCAGCAACAAATGCATTATTGTGCTGCTGGGTTTTGAGTCAAGTAGTGAAATAACATCTGAGTTACTAGGAAAAATGAGATTAATTCAGCTGCATGAATAGTCAGGAGAGGGAAAATAATAGTTTGGTCTAGTTCACATTAATACTAGAGACATCTGAAATTTAAGAAAGAATTCAAAACAAGGTAAATTAAAGCTGCTTCTTCTAGAGAGAAGTAATTTTGTGAGAGAATTTTGGGGGTTTTAGACGTTTGAGTCAAGGAAAAACACTTGGAGATGTGATCAGAATGGATCACATTTTGGAAATTAAAATAAAGTCAATTAATGACCTCAGTTGGCAAAACATTATTTCATTATGTTTTAGGCAAACCACTATAGAAAAAGAAAAGCAAAACTCTTGAAGATCTGTAGTTCTTTCCAAACTTTTGGGAGCGGATTATAATTTTGAAGTTACAAACATTCTTCATCAGAACTTTAGATTGCATCAAGACAGCCTCAAAAAAATTGCTCTAAGTTCTCTTGCAAACTTGCTGTATTTAAAAAAAAAAAAAAAATCCAACGGACAACGTTTTGCTATATTCAGTAAAATTAGGAATAATTCTCTGGAGAAAAAGAAATACAGATTGTCAGCAGACTGTACTGAGCCCGATGCAGAAAACAGGGGCCATCTGCCAAATTTGGGGATGGTTTGGGCTTTCAAATGAGGGCATTTCACGGCTCATGGGCAGTGAACGGCCACCCTTCTGTGCCCTGTGCCGTGACCCAGACGGAGCAGGATGCAGCCCCGTGCCACGGGAATCAGCACTCCCTGCACCACTCTGCTCACCTGGAGCATGGGGCGTGGTAGGCAAAGCTCCCATCACTTACCTGCTCCAATAAAAATGAGAATGGGTCCTACTGAAAGCAGAATTAAAACTAATTTTATCTAAAGAGATTTAGAGATATTTTTTCTTTCCTTTTTAGATGTGTATCTGAGAGGGTAAATTCTAGAAAGCCTTTCTGGCATATATTAGAGGCTCATTTTTAAAAGTAGCTGGAATGGTGTTTGACCTTCTGCTTGAAATCCACATGGGTTAAACTTGGTTAACTTCTCTGGCTTGCTGGCTATAGTTATGCTCATAACACATGAACACTCAGTTTTATGTTTAAAAGATCAATAGTTTCAAGAAATTAAAAATCAGGCAACAAGTGATGGGGTCTAGTGATTCCCCTTCCCTTCTCTCTCATTTGCTTTCACTAATTCTCTTTGAGATTACCACCTGCAAATATTTCGTTCTTCCACATCACTCATCAGAGAAACCACTCAGAAAAATTTAGGCAGAGAATTTACATGTCCTGAAAGAGACTGAAAGAACCAGAAGCTTAGTAATCTTCATTATCTTAGTAATGAAAATGTGATTGATAAATAAGCAGGAAAAAAATACAGGTAACAAACAAGCATGAAGTCAAATATAAGGGTAAGCCTCCAGTTATTTATCACATGCGTTACTTTGGTTGTGTTGCATTTGTCTCTCTTCAAATTCTGACAGAATATTAATTGCTGAACCAATATTAATAGCAATGTTTTTTTCATTTCCTGAGAAATATGAGAATTAAAAGTCATAACAAAAAAATCAATCAGAAAAATGTGCTCTTACTTTACTTCATGGAGCACTGCTTCCATACACTTCTCTTGAAAATCTTTTTGTTACAAATTGCCTTTAGTGATTTGTCTATAATGACTTAGACTTTCAGAATGAGTTCCCCTCTGGACACTACCTCAGGTATTTTACCTCTAGGCAACGAATCATAAAATAACATAAAACAACAAATGAATCCTGAAAATTAGCAGCAAGTTGTTAGAAAGAAATCTGTAGAATTTAAACAGCATTCTTTCAGAAATTATCTGAAGATACTAATTTGCTACATGATGACATTTTATGAACGGAGCAACTATTCTTGTAGTAATTCAAGAATTATTTGTTTGCTTCTTAGAAACTGTCTGTAGGTAAGAGTTTTTTTACAAGATACCAACAATATAATACTTCTCTCCGTCTGTATCCCATCTTACTTCCCTTATAAGATGATTAATAATCCAACTTTTAAAATGCTATTCTATTTTTGCCATCTCCAGAGATGCACCTGCACGCTTGCACAAAGTGCTGCTAAAATTACCTTTCTTGTATAAAAGCCCAAAATGATGACATTGTGCAAATCTGCATCATGGAGAAAAAAATGTCCATGAGAGAGAAAGAGAGGGAGAGGACTCCAAATTCCAGTAAGACTTTCTTTCCTGGAGTTGGCTTCACATGGATGGGTGGGAAACTACATAAATGGCAACAACACAGAGTAGATAAACATAGAAATTATTTCTGTTCTCAAAGACTTGATGTGGGATTCCCCAACTGAAGCTTGCTGATCTGCAACTGAAGAAATGACCAACTGTTGTAGCAATTTTATGGCTACACAATATAATACGATATGGATTACCATTTTCCTTTGGAAAGGTTTAAAATTCTGCTGTATTAATTGTGAGCTGCAAGATCCCAGCTCAGGAATCCAGTTTATATAATTTTTTTAAAGGAGTAATTTAAAACTTTCAGTTATTTTGGAGTGACAAAACAAACATTTGACAACTAGGAATGTATGGTATTAACCATTAGGAAGTTGATCTCCCTGAATGAAATGATATTTGCTGAGACTATTTAAAAAGTGACACTGTCAGACCACACCAAACTCTTGCTTCAGATTGATCTGATCAGAAGTAAAATACTGGATGTTCAATTTTAGTTTGAGTTGGATTTCTAGATGAACTAATCCAAAATAAATGCTTTGAAAACGAAGTACCTCATTAGTGTGAGCCCGGCTCCAAAATCCACATGCTAATCCAAAAAATCCTCGACTTGCTCCCACCCATCCAGTGGGCACCACCTGGAGATTTTTGTGCTCTGTTTCCCCCAAGCCTCAGTTTGCTTTGTGAGGAGATGTACACCATGGGGAACTGGAATGAATTTAAAACACACGCTGCTGCATTAAATATTTGGGAAGTGTTTTTGAAACTACTTGGCTCTGTTTATTTCACATTTGGCTGTCATGCAGACGACAGCAACACTCTAAGTGAAATGAATGCAAAACATCCATTCTCTTGGCTGGAACAAACTCATTATGAAATTTGGATGAACAAGAAGGAAAAGGGGTTTTTAGTTACATAGGTCTTTATTCAGTGGCCAGCGTCCACTTCCTTGAAATAAAACATCACCCAAATTAGTATTCCCTCATTAATTTCCTGGGTGTTGCACCCAGGAAAGTGTTTCAGACCATTACTCTGATGTAAATAATAAAATCTATTAATTCATTTTTATTATACAAACTTGCAGGGGTCTTAGAGAAGCTTTCCTAAGTGTTCTCTGGTTGAAAATGTTTCATGTGCTTTTCTTTTTGATGAGGAAACTATTTTTAGTGTTTGCAACCATAAGTATTGCAGCATGCTATCGCTCCCCCAAAATAGCAATTGCCTTAAAAAAAAAAATTTCTAAGTGACAAATTATATTGCTAGTTTGCTCTTTTATTTTTTTCTGCAGCCATGAAGGCTTGCATTTTCAAGGTTTACTTTACAAGCTAGAAAACCTTACCTGGAAACTAAAAAGGTTTTTTTGTGGTGAAACTTAACATTTTCACCTACAACAGCAGCTTGAACTGTAGGTAAATCATATACTGTGAGATTTCCTTAAAAAACCAAACCAAACAAAACAGCCCACAAATATTTCCAGCTGGCCACCCTCTAGACCTATTCAGTGTGTGCTGCTGTTGTCTATTCTATAATTTGTTGAAAATTTTCCAACCTTTTTCCCCTGTCAGCTTTCATCGAATTCTAATTCGGAAGATATTGCACTTACACATTATCTGAGTTTTCAGAGAGTTGTGTTACCATTATGGCTTCTCCTTCTCTTGAAAATATACCAAACTGAAAAGAACTGTCTGCTACTCAGAAAGAGTTAGGATAGAGGTGAAGTTTTCACTACAGATACATCTCACAAAAAAATTAGGTCAGATAGTATGAGGATTTCATCAGGTTCCACAAACATGTTTAACATACTGTCATATACCAAAAGCACAGAAAGATGAGCTTGCTGTTCTTGTAAGACTTAACAGAAATATAACAAAGGACTGAGAACAAAATACACAACGGGCTTCCAAAGGTTGATGGTTTATTCCTAGGGAACTTGTAGGACTTAAAATATTTCCAATCTACATGGCTCAAAATTTGAGGTGGAATCACTTAAGCAGAACTTGCACAGACACCAGTGCTTGTGACCTCTGAGGTTGAGGAGCTAGCTGGTTTCTATTTTTCATAGTTGTATTGGCAGAGGACTGAAAGAAGTCCAACTTGCTCAAAGATGGATGTACCCACTGTTTTGGGGCTGAACAAAAGCGTTTTGTGATTTTCCGAGGCCTGTGCGTTTGGGTGAGGAGATCGAAGAACTGCAAACCAAGCTTTTCATTTGCCTGCACATTTTATCTGTTATAGATGAAGTTATAAATCAAAGGACAGAGTGGAGATAAATGTTTTCATTGCTTTCCTGAAAAAAAGGCTGATTTGGACTGTTATACTTTAAAAGCTAAAAATACTATGCGCTTCTTAAAGGACCAGAGCTTTAGTTAATGAAAACAATATTCAGTTCCAGTCTCAAAATATTACCTAAGACAACATCACAAATCAGAAAAATCTGCAAAATTTCAGCTTCTAGAATAGTATAAATTGTTCTCCTAACACTAAAAAGAATCAGCAGTGAAACTTAGATTTATCTGTTGACTGAAGTCAGCAGAAGAGTGAAAAGTCAATAATATACTTACAAGTTTAACATGGCCACGGAGAAAACAGATACCTTTAGCAGAATACACATTTAAATTATTTTTAAGAAATTGCATGTTTCCTTTATGCCACCCTTAAAACATCTTCTACTTTCCTGCCAGAATAGTTAATGCATCTTACATTTCTACATACAACACAGACACTCAGTTGCATGATTAATTGGAAAAGGGGAAGAGGATTTGATGGATGTGTGCAATTGTGCAAAAAAAGTATTTTTTTCTTTCTTTTTGAAAAAGAGTTTGGTTAGAATTTAGAAAATTTTAAGAAATAACCCATATGCAAAGAAAAAAAAATTATCATGCTAGTCATCATTCAAGTCTGTGTGAACAACAGAAAATGGTTGTAAAAAACATTCTTCACATGAACATTCCTTTACACATCAAATTCTTGTCCACAGAATTCTTATGCTGCTAGTGAACCTCCTTTTTAAACTCCACTTTGGCTTTTTATCCACATAGTCCTACTGAAGAAGGACACAGAGAGGAAAAATATAAATATATTTCGCAGCTAGCTTTCTGTATTTTGCATATCCTTCCCATCTAGCACGTAAAAAACCAAAAGGAATGTAATCATTCATTTGTTACTTCACTGATTGGGAATTCTGCTTGGAAGGGTTGAGATAGAAAGCACTCACTCTGTAACAAGAATTACAGAATTGAACATAGCACTGCAAGGGCTCAACAAATGTCCCTTTACAAAGAAAGGCTACATTGCCTACATTTTGTTCCATTCTGCCAGTTTTCTCCATGAATTATTAATGAGTCATTGTGAACAGGCAGGAGAAATAAAAGAAATAAAACATGTAAAATTAAGCCTTTAAATTTTTCCCCCCTAGGTGCAACAAGAATGCAGCTCAGAGAACTTAAGACAGCGCATAAGGACATGTGGATGGTATCAAAAAAGTCTGAATTTACTTGTTCAGATTCCTCAGACAAGCTTGTAAACCACTCCTGGTTTACAAATCTTGTTGTTTGCAGAGCAGCTAAATCACCTGATGAAAGGGAAGAAAAGAATTAATGCTGAGACCTATTACCTGTCCCTGAACTGACTAAAAAAAGGCTCATGGCATCATGGCAACCCAACGGGCAGGAGGGACAGCCACGCAGAGCAGAGAAGCAGTGTGGAAATGAGTTGTGCAAGTAACATCTGGTGAAAACCGACAGGCTGTAGTTTCCACAGAGTCAGCCAAAACCAGGGCACTGTCCAGTTCCTTTGAGCAGATAATTCTGAGAAAAGTGACTCTGTAAAGAAGTGTAGAACAGGGGACGGTTGTTCTTAAACCCTTGCACGTACATTTATATGCACGCGTGTGTTTGTATAAATCAAAGCATCATCTCATCAGCCTTACAAAACAATAGGGGGGCAAATCCACAGTAGTGCTCACAGGACTCTTTTGTTGCTATCAAAGCCTGTCATACTTCAGAACAAAAGCTGTGTAAACTCTATGAAGGTTTTTGCCATTTTAGTGGTGATATTCAGGTACAAGTCTTCCAATATTCTTGTCTCAACAAACGACATGATTAACAAAGTCATCTGCTCGTAATTAAAGTTATTAGTTCTCATGGACTTTTTAACTATAGGAGGACCTCAGCTAGATTTCCAGACATGCACTTTTGTGCCTTTGAAGAGGGGGAATAAAGAAAACTAAACCTGTATGTATATATATATGCATTTAAAAAATGTGAGATGACTTCCCTCTGTAACTGCTCAAAGGCCAAATCTGAGCATTCTGAAATTTGTGGTCTGGTGTCAATAAATTCAAAGTCTGCATCAGAACTCCTGGGCCATCTCTGGAACTACTTTAAAATATTTTTTTTTCCTCACACCTGACATATTTACTTCATAACTCAAAGGTCAAAAAGAAAGGCTTTGCGAGTTCCTCAGTGCTAATCTTGGTGGCATCTTTCAACTGCCCTTTGAAAGAATAAGCACAAACACCTTATATCAAAGTGGAATGAAGTCACTGTGAGGAGGTATGCTTACTGAATCTGTACTGAATCTGAGCTTGTTTCATGAAAAATAAAAGTTCATTTCCCTAGAAGTCCCTCTAGAAGTCAACTCTAAGAAAGCTTGAAAACACTCCAGGCAGCAGAAAATCTCTGCTCACAGCTCTGAGCTGAAAAATCCAACTGTTTGGTCTCATCATTGAGATAAATTCATGACAGATCTTCTTACATTTTTGTTTCTGTCAATTCTGTGTCCATAATGTGGCAACGATTCCACAAGGTTTGATTTATATTTCTTCTATTTTACCTACACTCTTTGGCTAAATGCTGCTGTACTTCCAACTATTACAGGTATCCAATCAAAAATACTTCCCCTGAAATCCGCAGGCAGCCACCTCCAAATCAGTGACAACAGTATCCAGTTCAAAACTTGAACCATGTATTCTTTGGGTGTGAATACCCCAAAGAGTTTTGCACCAGAGACCTCTGCAAGCTGCATTNTCTTGAGGACTCTGGGTTTAAGTACAGCCAGGCTGTATATTCTGGGGGGGAAATCTTCTGAAGGATTAGGCTTTAATGCATGCTCAGATGTGCCCTATGGCACATTCAGACCTCACACGAGGCCTTTTCCAGGTGTAAATTTTGTTGCTCTTTCGATCTACTGTGCTCCTAAAAAGTAAATTCCTCCTTCTCAACCTCGCTTCGGCAGATTTGTGCACACCAAAGCTGCCCCGCTTGGTGCCCAGGTAGGGCCGGCCTATGCACCACACAAACAAATAAGACAAAGGAAGAAAAGGCTTCGTTTTGCGCTGTGTCAGGGGGAGAGGAGCATGGAGGCAGGGACGGGAGGGGAGGGGAAGAGCCCTACCCTTTGCTGGCCACCTGTGCCCCATTTCCCGCCCGCCGGCTCTGCCCTGGGCCACGGCCCAGCTCCATTAGGAGCCTCTCCCACGCAGCTGACTTCAAGTGACTGCTTCTCTGCCACTACCTCAAATCTCCCCTTTTAAATCGCAAGGAAAGCCGCCCAGGTGAGGGCTGAGAGCTTTGTTTAGCTACTGTTCAGCTGTGGCATGGCTCCAGCAGGAGAGGGGCCCCTCATCCCAGCCTTCCAGGGGGGCTCTTTATCCCAGGGCAGTTCAAGACAGCAGGTCCCACTCCTCCTTCACAGGAGGACGAGCTCGGCTGAGGCACTCACACAGACACCCTGCTGCTACCAAAATGGTGGTGAATGCACCACAGAAATGCTGTGCCCTTTCCTCAAAAGAGCTTTACGAGAGCTCCTCACAGACCCAAAGCCCTCCTTTACCTGCGGCTGGGAGCCGGGCCTGCAGGCCGGCAAGGACGGCGATCCTCCTCCACTTCATCTTGCCCGGCCGGGCAGTGTGGGCAACGGGAGGCCACGTGAGAGAAGAAGAACAACAAGAAGAACAACAAGAACAAGAAGAAGCTCCTCCAGGGGCTGTGCTGGTGTGTGGCCGCCACAGGAAGAGGCTCACCTCCTATGAGGGCTTTCGGAGTCCACCTGCCGGCTTGCTCTGCCTTCACAGCTTCTGAGAGAGGGCTGGGGTTTGCCTTCTTGGTACTGATGTTTGGGGTTTCCTTCAGTATTCATCCTTTTCTTCTCTGCAAGATGTTTTCAGTGAGTTGGTGGTTTGGTTTGTTTTTTTTTTCCCACTTTGTCTGATGGTTCCTAGATCATCCCCATTCAGCTGTCTCTCTTTCTGGTATCAAATTTGACCTGACTTCAAAAGGGGTTTATGCAACTATTCCCAGTGTGCAGCACAGGGCATAAATAGAAATTTAAAACTGTAAGTTATAGCCACTTTTGAACAACGTAACTATCTAAAATCATAATGATATGACTCATTTGTAACTCCTGCTTTGTAAGAAATCTCACATTATTGTCCTCTTTTCAAAAGTGGGCAAATAAAGATTTTCACTTTTTTATTAATGAAGAAAGTTCATTTTAGACAACTGTGAATTAGAAAAGCTTGAAAACATAGCTTAGATGAATCCTAAGGCTTAAAGCTCAGCCTCGCTCCCATCAAAATACATCTGGCTCAACAGATCACTGGGTGTTTAATGTTTACAACAGTAATACCAATAATGCACTTGAGGATCAGAGCTTAGGCTGGGAGGAAGTACAAGCATCTCAATGCATATTTTTTTTTCCTCCTGTTTCTAATTCTTAGAAATGAAAGAGGAATGTGCATCCCCAGGAGGTACAGAAACTGGTGATAAACATTTCCCCAAGGTACAGCAGGATGAAAGTTATTGTGCACAAAAAAAGGTAAGGCTTTATAGTCTTTTGAATGCAAAGTAAATTGAAGTTCTTGGAAGAAATTTGTTACCTTGCTGTCTGGAGTAAGAGAGGCTAGTACATGGATAAAACTGTCCTTTCCTTTAATGGAATAATTATATATTGTGCCAATATATAATTGGCACAATTACATACCAAAAGTACTAGACATTAGTAGTAGTCTAGCGCCAGGTGTGTAAGTGCAGCATATCCTTCTGTGATACCCAGGCAGAGCTGCTGAGCCTCTGCTCTCTCCCAGCCCTGGGCAGGGTTTTCTTTGTGGCTCTTCTACCTCAAAAACTCCAAGGAAAGGCTGGAGATGGGCTCTGACACCATCAGGCAGAAAGCAGAGCACAGCTCAGGAGAGCTGCCATGCACTGAACCTGAAAGGGGTGTCATTAATCCCTGAAATGGCTGTGCTCAGGTACATGTTCTATATTCCAGCGCAAGCTGGATAAAGCCCTTTCTGTCCACGTCTCTGTGTGAGAGAAGATTGGCTGAAACAAGGAATTAGTGAGCAGAAAAAGACCCCTGCTCTCACTGCTGGCTGCTTCAATCTCACTGATGCCTTATCCAAAAGCTGAAATATCATCCTAGTTATTGATATTTTTGGGTAACGGTGTTTCCAGAGAAGCAGATGGCGCTGCTCATCACTATTCCACTGACCCCTGTCTCCTCCTGTTATTGATCATAGCTTCTCCCTCTGGCAGAAAGCCAGCAAATTATCACTTTGAATAAAGAGTTGAGGCCAAAGGTAAGGAAAAGAAATGAAGAGCTGTGTAAGAAAGGGAGATTAATGGCAACAGTAGGAACACTGGGAGAACAGCAGTTGGGCCAGTGTGTTTTGATGTCTAGATAGGGAAAGGTCAGAGAAATTGAGTACATGGACTTCACTTGGAAGTGTGGGTAGAGTCAGAAAAAGGCTTTGCATGACAGTGCTCCCAGAAATTCTCACCTCCCCATCCCTCAGCTTTTGAACTAAGGCAAGCTTATCATTATCCAAGTATAATCAAAGTATACAGAAGAGCGCTCATGCTTGTATTATGAGTTATTCTCTCAACAAGCATGGCATGGGAGAGATGCAAATCACATGCAGACAAGCAGAACAGGAAAAGATAAAGGGGAAGTGGTCTCCTCTCCAGGAAAAAGCTTTTCAGTGTTCACAAGGCCTGCAATTCTACCACAAGGAATCATTTGCTTAGAGTGTCACCTTCTTTTCAGCCTTTTCTAGTCTTTGCATCTCTAGGAGCTACACAGCGCTGTAAAAATTTCAGCACCTCCTGCCCACATTGTGCATTGGCCAATCTTGCAAATGCATTTCTACCAACAGTTGAAACCATACTGATGTTTCAGTTTACTCCCTTCAGTCAGATTGTAAGGACTTTGTTAACCCTGGACTAGAAATGAATGCCAACCCTCGTTCAGCTGAACCAGCAGCAATTTTTCTCAATACAGACAAGGCCACAGCGGAAATATAAAACCCTTCCTGCTGTGTTAAGAAAAGCTCTCGGCTAAACTTGACTCTTCATCTAAGCATATGGGTGGAGGAAAGTACATTTTCAAGAATTACCTGCACTGGGAAGACTGCAATATTTGATCTGTGGTTCCTGAAACAGAATGGGTCAGGGAACTGAAGTGGTCCCCAAGCACAACTCAGTGTGTTTAACGCTGGTTAAGGTGCAGCTCATTATCTGCAAGGATAAGATCTTTCATAAAATAGTCAAGGCATACATTCAACTGGTTCTGTGCATCCATATGCCATCCTTTCTCTGGACACAAAAAATCCTGAAAGAGCTCTAATGCAAGGGGCTGATTCATTCCCAGAAGCATTCCCTTTTCACGCTTACTGGTTGTGCTTTGACTGTACTATTAAAAAAA
>VYXD01004340.1:586744-602441 GCA_013397195.1 Hylia prasina | reverse complement strand
AAAAAAAAAAACAAACCCACACCACAGTCAAGCTGAGGATTAAAAAAATATATAACTACACACTGCCCTCTGGCTCCTGTATTGCTACCACAGAGATATGCCTGTAATCATCACCGCAGACTGCTGGGATTGAGAACAGGTCGGTTATCAGGAGCTCTCCTAAGCCTATTTGATACAGTTAGCACTCGCAGGCAAAATTAATTCCTACATCACCTGATGGAGGAGCTGGCCGCCTTCAGAGATGTGAGAACCCAGACAGACTGTAGAGCCTCGCCCCTGGTCCAGCAGGGAGTGACGCTTGCAGTGCCGTAATTAACTCAACAAGTATTAAGAGCATTTCTGGAGATGTTCACACAAAGATAATGGGTGTTAAAAAAAGCAACAATTTTCACTGGTGAGCAAGCTGTAGCCTCCAGCCAGGCATGCCATTCAGACTAATACACTGAAAAGGAATGGTCTGCTGTTTATAGCGTGTAAGCCCACAATTTTTTATTGACAAAATGTTGCAGACTGACAGTCCTACACTGCTTCACTTCATCTCAATGCACTGTAGTGCCTTACAGTGCAGCCTCGATTTGCTATAATTGGGTTCAACTGTGCTAATCCCCTTGGAATGCAGCAATTAATACTTATTTAGTGGTAATGGCTGCATTCCAAGAGGATTAGTCCCTGCCCTGCACTTTTGCCAGCAGATGGAGAGTGGGAAAGAAGACAGTGTCTAACTATAGGTCTTGCTTTGCAGCTCCCGACAGGGAGACACAGGAGTTGCTCTTGCTACAACTGCTCCCCTTTGTGTATGAAAATACTACTTTTCCAAGGAAAACTCACCTCACCATCGCTACTCCTTGCAGCTGCATTGAGCAAATAGAAACCCTAATTCGTGCAACAAGAAAAAAAAAAAAAACAAAAACAAAACATAAAAAGGGACACCTGTGCAGGACCACAAAGACAAACATGGCCAGGAGTGCATGTTTCCTATGGAGACTATAAACAGACCTTGATGAGATGCAAAAACATATTTCTATTCATTATTTCAGGGATTTTTGTGATTGGCAGTTTCCTGTTCCTGCTATGGTCTTAAAATCTTCAGTGCAACAGGGGTTGTGGAAACCTATAAAGGAGTTGTTAGGAGAAAGTTAAAACACACCCTCTTTGAATGCTCAATTTTGGGGTTACTGAATCTGTAACATCCAATTTTTCCCTCCCCAGTGATGCCTTTATGATCTGCTCTGGATTTTGTTACTCTTAATGCACTCAAGAGACCACTGTTTATGTCATACCTTGAGGAGGAGGAACAATGTTTCTTTTCTTTTAGGCTACTTTCTCTGGCATCATCAACAATCCTGTTAATTGCAGGTGAATTTCCCCAATTACATGGCAGCATATGTAGAAAAATTCTGTGACTTTATCACTACACACATTCTCAAAACACTCTTTTTAATTATAGAACATCTTCAGTATTGCCTTGCATGGCTGTACAGAATATAACTTATCAGTCTATGCCTTTTATAAATATAAAAATATTGTGAAGCCACATTTTAAGGTCTGTGACAAGTATCTTCCTTTATTCTCCTCCTCTCTTTACCCCTAACACACACCTCTTCTGCATGTTTCAAATGCTCACCTGAGGAAAAAAAAATTAATTAACTGATTTAATTAACTCATTTAAGCATTTGAAACAAATCAAAAATCCAATCCATGCTTAAATAGGCAACTGTTTTTTGGCTAAAAGACAACTAGAAATTAATGTGCAATGTTCTTATAATCATATGCAGGGTTTTCACTTCTCTTTCTTATCTTGAAACAATTGCCACCTTTCAATCTAGAAACAGTTACTTGTTTACACTGGCATAAAAACATTATAGAAATACAAATTATCTTCAATGTTTTCTCATAAATATATATGCTTAGACATGCAATTACACACTATTTCTTGACACTCTCTCCCCCTTTGCACACACACATCCTCTGTTTGATTTTGTCAAATTACCTCTGTGCTTGTAGCAATCACAGATTTATTTAAAAATCCTTAAAATGAATTACTCACAGATTAAAACTAAGTCATCTTGTTCTTCAAATAAAGCCTTCCTGTCATCTAAGGGTATCAAGGTTTGTTACAAGTATTTTACATGAGTGCTGCAAACTGGTATCTACATTTTTATAGGTAAGGAGAAGGGAAAAGTAATGATGCAAAGTAAATTTACAATCTGAGTCAATTGCAGTAGCAAAAATAACATGAAGTAGTTCTAGACCTGTGTGGATACACTGACAATACTGCTGAGGTCAAGGGAGAGACTCTCCTCTTTCAACAAGACCCACAGCAGCTGCTTGGCCCATCACCAGAAATGTGGCATCTCTCTCATTTAAACTGGAGAAATTCTATGCAAAACTTAGCCTAGCAGTGGCAGGAATCAGAAGCAAATAGTAATGGGGAATTTTTATGGCTTTTTAATGTAGCATATTAAGAGATAGAGGAAGAAAGTAATTCTGAATCATTACAGGTATCAGGTTCTTTGATTAAAGCCTACCATTCACTAAACAATACAGAATTGCCTTTCTGGTACTAACTGCATACCTGGTCACACTCAACCAGAATACTCCAGCTCTACAATCAGCACAACTAATGAAACTCAGTTTTTGAAAACATGACTTTTGTACCTTTAATATACATGAACTGGGGCTTGTTTCCTCACCCCACAGTTGTCATGACATGCATAGGAGCTTGGTAGCTTTGAGGTCAGACTTTCCATTTTGAATCTGAATCCGACAAAGTGAAAACAAATCTGACCAAGGCAAGTACCCAGAAATGTTACCTAAGCTTTGTTTCCACAGAAATCCAGGCTATGAAAAACACTGACCACTACACACAGAATGAATGAGTCTTACAGCCAAATCTTCTTACACACCAATTCAGCTTTGAAACTCTGAGGAAGCCTCTAGACATCATCGGGGAGGCCCAAACCACTCAGAGCAGCCTGGGGGCACTTGAAGAACCCAAGATTAATTAGCTGTTGGAAGTTACAAATCAGAGTCAAGTGGTTTAATTCAGCTCACAATAAGCCCAAGCCAAAGCATGGTCATGCTAAAGAAACCCTTCTCTTTGGATTTGACAGAAATAAGCACTGTTGAGTCTGGAGCTGGCTGCTCCTACTGATGTTCCATGGCATTCTATACCTGTCTCCATTTCCTTTACTAGAGTTACTTAATTTAAAAACCTTTAAATCATTTTCATGGATATTACTTCTGAGCTCTCTGTAGCACAAAATGATTACAAAACACAAAAAAATGATGAATGCTCCTTTTTTTTTTTTTTTTCAGCCAGCAGGCTGCTGTGTTTATGGAGGGAAGCATTCATAATGTAAAGCACTGCAGAAAAAGAATTTGTTCATATTATGCCCCCGTCGTTTGCTTTTCCAACATCTTTGAGTTATGATGAATTCAATAACCACTTTTAAGTATTAAACATTTAACACTCCAGCCGAATGTAAGTCTGTGGCACCCTCTTGTGTTCAACAATATATCAGTTTATTGGATTTGATCTCAATTCAATGTTTTTGCTCAGGGAAAACCCTTTGAAAACAAATCAATCCATTGAGTTACAATTAACACTTTTTGTGTTAGTCATACTCTGATTGAGCTGCCTCTATTTTCTTGTGAAGATCACAGGCACAATATTAAACAGCTAAGAAATTAATTCCAGAGAGAACTGAATAAAGTATTAAATACCTGAATACCTGATAATATTTAAGGCCTGTTGTGTAATGGTGTTGCATGTTGCAAGTCATGTTGTTACTGGGCACAAGTCCTACATTTAAAACACAAGATAGAAATTGAAAATCAAGAACTAGAAGCACAAACATGTCAATA
Organism: Hylia prasina; assembly: GCA_013397195.1. Taxonomy (NCBI): domain Eukaryota; kingdom Metazoa; phylum Chordata; class Aves; order Passeriformes; family Sylviidae; genus Hylia; species Hylia prasina. The sequence goes on along the minus strand of VYXD01004340.1, from coordinate 598,574 downwards.
AGCAAGATGAATAGAAGGAAGAACATGACAGGTTGTGATTACCCTTATTAGATTCCCAGCTAACAAACATCCTGTGGTTTAGTGAGGTGCCTGCAGTTATCCTGTGTCAGGTGCCTCCCAGGTGGAGAGGCTGACTTCATTGCTGTTGAGAATGTGCTCAGGTACTTCAAGCATGCCATGGTAGAGGATACACAGAGAAATCAAAGCACTGATTCATTGCTTACAGCTGTATCAATTGATTATACTCAGCCTCTTCTGTTCTAAGCCACACTGGATAGCAGGAAAAAAAGAAACATGCTCACAAATGAATTCCTGAATGAGCTGAACAGAGTAAAGGTGAGCACAGGGAAAAGAGGTGAGGAAAAATAAGACCAGCTTACGACTCTCTTGGGTTGGTGATATAAACATTTACACACCTATTCCTAAGGGAGAAGATTGATAACCTGAACTGCTTTACATTCCACTCCTACATATAAAACACACCAAGAAGTATTCAGTGAGATGCACAGATACCACTCCAGAGGTCTGTACATGTAGCTGAACCAGTCTGGTGTTCACCATTTTCCCAAAGAAACATCTGGTTGGGGTCCTCCCAGATTTCAAAGGTGAAGAGATTTGCGTGATCTGCAATTATTGCAGCAGTATTATGAAACTGTTTGAAGATCTTACTGTTACCAAAAATGGCCCTTCCACTTCCAAAGAGAAAATACCTGGGAATTGATAGCAAAAAGAGAAGAAAACCAGAAACAAAGCCAGCCTTATTCTGCACCAAAACCTCAAGTGACAGCAATACTTTTGGAGGCAGTGTACTGGTTTTGGCTGGGATGGAGATTTGGTTTTTGTGTGGGTTTTTTTTTTTTTNTTTTTGTGTGTTTTTTTTTTTTTTTTTTTTTTTTTTTTAGCTTGCTTGGGGCTATGTTTTGAATTTGTGCTTAAAACAGCCTTGATAACACACCAATGTTTTATTGTTTATGCAATGTCAAGACCTTTCCTGCTTCTCACTCTGCCCTACCAGTGAGGAATCTGGGGGTGCATAAGCAGCTGGTGGAAGAAGGAACTTGGGGATGTGTGGAATGATGGCAATTGTCTTTCCAGTTTTCCATTTCACAGCATTAGATGCAGGAAAGCATATGAAGTACAAAGACACAGGTTTAATCTAAGGAGGGGAAGGCAGATGGAAGTAGGGACATTTCCCCATTAATTCTAGCAAGAATGAAAGACATCAGAGCAACAGTGAAATGACACTGAAAATAGAATGTTTATATGAAAGACAGCAGGAGGGAGAGAATAATTCTTGGACATGTAATAAATAACGCTTGACACCACTTGTCAAAAAAATATTTTAATTTTAACAAAAGCCCAGCATCATCAGTCTCACACATCAGAAGTTACAGGGTTACATGTAATGCATTCAGGTGTCCTCACAGAAAGGATTGAGTCCATGACAGAGATCCATTTGAGTTTTTACAAGTGTCATACCTTATACAAAAATATTTTTCAATTTAACATTAAATATCAGTGTTACCTATTCAATATAATTTGTTTCTATATTTTTTGATCCTGAATTAGTCTTAAAATAGTAGAATAGAACAGTAGAACAGTACCAAATACCCTCCTTCCCCTTATGAAGAAAGAACTCTAAATAAGTTACATAAAAAATACTTTCACAAATCATCCCAGTATTTGAGAAAAGGAGTGATATAAGAACAACATTAAGATATAGGGATTTTACGTAAGAAATCCCACTCTTCCACATATCAACCTCCTCTAAGGAGTCTAAATTCTTTACTCTTTAGGTCAACTAGGTAATATTTGCTCACTCTAAAATCAACTTATTTGTACATAAACACTTTTTACTGTTTGTGAACTTAGCACACAGCAGATTGGAGAGGATGTTAAAAAGGTGCTTTCTGTGGTTGGGTGCAACTTATTGTAACACGGACTTAATTAAGCACACCTTTCATTAATTTTCATTCTCTACAAATCATGAATCATTTGTGTCATACTGTATTGCTTCTTTTTCACTTCTGGGTTACTAAGCCAAAATTGCTGTGTATGGCTTCTAGACCCCAAAATCCGCTCAGTTCTGCTGTTGAGGGTAATAAAAGCTGATAAATCATCATTTGATCAGACTAAGACACCTAAATATTTCAGAATCTCAATGAAAAAACATTTATCCTTCACAATATTCTACTGAATTTACAAGACACTACTCTTCTTAAGTCAGATATTTTAGGTAGTACTGATCTCTTACAGAGTCAGGGCACATAATCAGCTGAGGAATTACCAAGAACTTATCCTGAGGTATAGATACAGCTGGCATGAACACAACTGTATTCTACAGCACATTCAATAAGACAGAAAAATGGCTCAAACAAGTGAGTTTGTCAGCGTGCAAAGGAAAGTCTTAACAGGATTTGGGAACTCAGCACATCATTTGCCACCATAATACAGGCAATGCTTTCCATTCCATCAGCTGAGCCATGCTGTAGAACTTCACTATAAAACTCTAAACTAAACTGGTATTAAAAATAAAATAATATTGGAAAGTGCTCAGAAACACCATTTAGCTAAGGCACTGAAAGCTTTAGAACTGGACTAATCCTTTAGATTCCAGTAAGCACAACACTTCTGAATGCACACTGTCAGACACCTTTCCAAATTCACATCCAGTGAATAAAACTTAGTTATTGCTTATGCACAAAGGTTTTTCAGTGTGACATGATTCAAGTTGGTGAGAAGGTAAATCTGCTTCATAAGGGTAATACATGCTCATTAACAATGCAAGATGTTTGATTTATTGTATTATTATTTCAGCTCTACACTACATAGAAAAAATAAATCTTTCATGAAACAGCCAAAGTATTCATTTCCATATCAGCATCACCAAGGATCTTCTTCCACCTGCAAGGAGTAAGAATAAGAGTGAAATTAATACATAATTCATATTGACTGTGCTAAAATATATTTAAAAGTTTTGAAGACTTGGTTTTATGTAGACAACAGAACATAATTTCTCTATACTTCAATATCATAAGGACAGATTCAACAGCAATGCAATCCCATTAATATAGCTTCAGAAATACTGAAGTGTCTCACTACTATTAATTATTAGACCAAAACAGCATCTGTATTGCAATTAATTCAAACAGAGGACAGTGACTGTGACAATTCTACAGGAGTCACTCCTCCCTGTTAACAATAACAAGTTTTATAGGTGTGAAATATAATGAGAAATATAATGAGAGTTATAATGAAAAGCTTCAGTACTTACTAAGGCTTGACACTGTAGTACTCTTCTGGTGTCACAATTTTCAATCCACCAAAGTAGTCCAGGACCCAGATATTGGTGATGTTGAATTTGGCAAAGAACCAATTATGATCCTTGGGCCAACTTTCCATTTCAGGGTGGCGACTGAATAATGCTTTTTTTGCCAGGTCTGCTTCTGAATCATTCACCTGTACAAAACCCAGGAAAATAATACAGTAAGATAGTCATGTAAAGATGAGTTTTAGCTAAAAAACCACTGCTGACTGCAGTGTGCTTTTTTTAGTTCAGCCATGTCTTGTCCCAAGGGGCTCATTACTGTGGCTGAGTCTGCTCACCTTCAGTGTGGTGTGCAGCTGTGTGAGACAGAAAACACTTCCAAAGTAATGGATTTTAACATTAAAACAGAAGGCTGCTTTTAAAGTTAGCATAAGCAAGAAAGTACTTCATCGATATAAGAATAAGTCTTTAAACAAATCACAAGACAGAGAAGTATGGATTGTAGGTGAATCATTATGGTGTGATGTCTTAGGTGTAATTTTACCTCCTCTGCACCTGCTCACTCAGACTGACAGAAACAGATCCAACTGTGCTCAGACATTTGCAAACACACACACACACAAATAGGGTGGTATAACAGAATCCACAGTGAGAAGTGTGACAGCACTTAATACACAATGTGCACACGTTTAGAGGGTTAAATCAACAATTTAGAGCTCTGGGTAAAGTACAAGAAGAACCACCTAGATAAAATCAACTCCATTATTAATGAGATACTCAGGAAAGCAACAACAAGATTGGTGAGTGCAATGTACAAACACCAAATAAGAATTGAGACTATCAAGTAAGAGAGAGTAGTAATGACTAGTTCTCATCCTCAATCATTATCCCCAAAAATGGGATTAGGATCTTCAATGAATAACACACGCAGTTCTCAATTCCTCTTTCGAGACACCAAAGTACTGGTGCACAAAAGAACACCGCCCTGGCAGCAACACACCAGATCAATCACATAATGCACACTTTTTGTCTATAATACCTGCAACTTTGTACCTCAGGTTAGTATTTACCTCAACAGAGTCTCAGAAGCAGGCATGTCACACTGCTTGAACCAAAGAATTTAACTGAGCAAGAGAGATGTGAATGAAGTATGAAGGTTTTTCCAAAATAATGGCTTCAGACTCCTTAGTGTCAGAACACATTGACAGGAATGAGCAAGATTTCCTGCATTATTGTCCCCCCAAACTCCTTGCTAAAGGCATGTCAACAAACCTCCTGCAAAAATCAAGTTGTAACTTCGTTTTCCTCCCAAAAACTATGAGCTGCCCTTTAGGTATCACAGCACAGAATAGGTCAGCCCATGCTTTTGCACAGAACTTCTCACCTTTCTGCTCTCCCTCTGCTAAACAAATCTGTGTTTGATGCACACAACCTTGCCCAGTGTCAGCTTTTGGCTGCTTACCTTTACAATGCTCCCAACGAAGATTATGTGGGCACAGAGGGGGTTCTGGGGATCATATCTGTGCTTCCTGCAGTAAGGAGTCTGTGCCAAAGACACAGTCAAGGAGGCATTTGAATTGACCTGAAATGCAAGAAGTAAGATAAGAGGTTTATGCTTAGTTTTCTTATGTGAAAAAAATGTCATGCCCACCACATTTTCAGTTCTTGGTACTTTATTCAGCTCAGTAATACTGGCAAAAAGAACAGAGCTGTCATCACCTTTTCCTAACTACATCTGAAAGGCTCCTTGGGCAAGATCTGAATCTGAAATAAAGATCGATATAAGAGTGTTAACATAAAATGCAAGCATCACAGAACAACACTCCTTAAAACTCTGAATTCAGCCTATTTTGCATGCAAATGATGATGTATTACAATTTACAGACACAAAGGACAGTACAGAAGACAAGGACATACAGGGAACATCATCAGGTTAATTCTGGTGTTACTGAGAAGGCAGCCAACTGAGCTTCACAACTGTTGGTAAAATTACTTAGAACAAAAACAAACATCTCTTCAAAACAGCCTCCTGGCTCCCCCAAACAGTTCTTTTGGCATTTAAAGTAAATTTTAGAAGTGAGGTTTTAAAAAAAAACTCTGAGTATTTAAGTGAAACACCTTACTGAAGAATTAAATAACCCATATCTGATTGTTTTTCTAAAAACAAATTTGGCGACCATGGCTTGAAAAGCACTGGTGCCAAAGAGGACTGCAAAATGCCATGTGTTAAGGGTCACTGTCCCCCAGTAAGGGAAGTTCCCCTGCTTTCAGAAGTTTCATTAGAAGAGCTCACATCCAAGAGAAACCCTCAAAGTCACCTCAACACTACGGAGAGCACCGGTGACCTCATGAAACAGAAGCACTTGAGAGATAGGAAGTTGCTTAACTCCCCAAAAGCTGACTCATGATTATTCAGCACCTTCTTCCCTGCCCGTGACTATCACATGTGAAGAGTTTCTGCCCTGAAACAGCAAAATATGGACCTGTTGAGGAGCCTTCAGAAGGAAATGTTCATTACCAGTTTATACCCTGGGTTTTATGTTATTCTGAAAGCAAATGGCTGTATCTGGGATAGAAAGAAAGGTATCAGGCAAAATAAATTAGACTTTCTATAGTACTTAGACACGTAATTAAACTATTTTAAGGTAACAAACTAAACTCACAGGGAACAAACAAAAAATCATAAAACAGTCTGAAAAACTACCATTGTTTTGTGTTTACTAATGTTGTACCAGTTACTAAAACAAACAAACAAATCTAATAAAGGAGGCACAGAACTGCTATTTCATTAAGTTTTTAGCAAACTCTTGGCCACAAAAGATCTGGTGCAAAGCCAATTACACATTCAGAGTCTCAGCATGCCAAAGCAGCTTTTCCAGGTGTGCTTCCCTTTACAGTAAGCTCCAGAGATTTAATAACTATTCCTTCAACAAAGTCTGCTTAGGTCCCACACTGACAAGATCCAGTCCTGACATTTTTGTGTGAATTTTTTTCTCTTTAGATATTCTGTGGTGCCTCATTTCTTTGCTCAGTGCTTCTGGAAGCTGCAGACACTCTGTCTGGTGCTGCCCTTTCTTTCTCAAGACCACGATCGGCAGGAACTTCTCAGGAGACCTCCTGACTGCCACCACGGACACCACCGCTCATGGGCTAATAATTGTCCCCAGGGCTGACAAACGGGGCGACATCCATGGAACAGCCATAAACTAAAACACAGATGAGGAAGAATTTTACGCTGAGGGTGGCACTGGCACAGCTGCCCAGGGACGTCGTGGAGTTTCCCCTCTCTGGAGAACCCTACCTGGACATGCTCCCGTGTCACCTGCCCGCGGTGTCCCTGCCGTGGCAAGGGGCTGGGCTGAAGGATGCCCAGAGGTCCCTTCCAGCCTCAGCAATGCCGTGTCTCTGTAAACCAGCGCTGTCACACTCTACCTTGCAATCACCACTTGCTGGTGAGCGCAGGGCCTGAGCAACCTGGGAGCTTCTCTGAGCGTCCTTCGCGGGGTCACGTCACACCCGCGGTGCCAGCGCAGTGTCACCGCCCGCCCCGCTCACCTCCAGGTCCTGCACGGAGATCTCCATGTCGGTCAGGTACATGTAGGGGACGCCGCTGCCGCTGCAGGGCTCGGGCGGGCCGTCGCTGAGGGAGAAGATGTTGGCGAAGGGGCGGCCCCGCAGCCCCTCCTGCGCCGACAGCGTGGCCAGCGCGCCCCAGTCGCAGTTGTGCAGGACGTAGCGCGCCATGCGTGCCGCCTCCTCGGGCGGCGGGATGGCCGCGACGGCCGCCACCAGCAACCCCGATGCGGCGCACAGGAGGAGCAGCAGCCGCGACATCGCTCCCCGGCCAGCTGAGGACACGGACATCGCTCCCCGCAGAGCCTCGGACCGCGACATCCCAGCCCGCACCGTGCCGGCCACCGACTGCCGGGCCCGCCCGCACCGCCCACGCACCGCGCCGGGAGGGGTGGGCCCCGCCCCGCCTCACCAATGGGAGCGGCGCTGCCCGCCCCTCCGAGCCAATGAGCGACAACCTCGGGAGTGACGAGCCACCACCCCCGCTACCAGCCAATAGACTTGCGAGGTCCGCGCTCCTCAACCAATGAGAGCCGCTGGGGCGGGACAATGCTCGCAGCCGTTGTAAACATCCCGGTGAGCGCGGCCCGGGAGGGGGCGGAGTCATCAGTAGCCCGGCAGCCAATGGGAGCCCTGCTCTGCGTCACCGAATTAATGGAAAAGACCCCAAAATCGGCGAGTCCAAGCTGTGACCCAACCTCGCCGAGTGACCCGGACCGTGGCACCGAATGACCTTTCCTTGAACATCTCCCGGGGCGGTGACTCCAGTGCCTCCAATGAGCAGGCCTTTCCAATGTCTAATCACCTTTTCTGTGAAGAAATTCGTCCTGATGTCCAACCTGAACTTCCCCCTAGTATAGTTTGAGGTCATTTTCTCTCACCCTGTTGCTCCACTCATCCTCTCATAATTTCCTCTCATCCTGGGAGCAGAGGCCAAACCCCACCTGGCTGCGCCCTCCTTTCAGGTGGTTGTAGGGAGCAGTAAGGTCCCCCCTGGGCTTCCTTTTCTCCAGGTTAAAGTTTACCCCCAGCTCCCTCAGTGGCTTCTCAGACCCTTCCCTTCTCGGGGCTCGCTCCAGCACCTCAATGTCTGTATTGAAGTGAGGGGCCCAGAACTGGACACGGCATTCGAGGTGTGGCCTCACCAGTGCCGAGTGCAGAGGGACCATCTCTGCCCTGCTCCTGCTGGCCACGCTATTCCTGCTCCTGGCCAGGATGCCATTGTTGGCCTCGTCGGACCTCACCGCGCTGGCCCCGGCCCACAGAATTCCCTGACAGACCGGCTTCCCTGGAGCGCCAGGAGCGCCTCCCCGCGCCCAGCGGGGAAAGGGAAGGTGGTGGCAGCGCTCCCGCTGGCCTGAGGGGGGCGCCGGCAGGACGCGGCTGTGGGCGATGTCCCCGCCGTGTCCCAGGGGTGTCCCGGCGATGTCCTCGCCATGTCCCGGCGGTTCCCTTCTGTGCCGAGCCAATCCCCCTCTCTGGCACCCCCCGGCTCGGAGCCTGCCCGTTCTGCGGGGTCCGAGTGGCGCGGGATAGGCCGTGGCGCGGTGCCCGGCCGCAGCCGGCCCCTGGCATCGCCCCTGCTTTGTGTGCCTGAGGAAGGCTCTCACATCCTGGAAGTGTCCCAAAGTCACGTGGATATGGCACTTGAGGACGTGCTTTAATGGTGAGCACGGGGATAACAGGCGGACTCAGTGATCCTGAAGTTCTTTCCCAACCGTAATGATTTTGTCATTCTGCAATCCAAGGGGTGGCACCGTGGGCCCCACTATCCCTGCCCACTGCTAAATCAGTCTCAAAGTCTGGTTCTGTGTCACCACAAGTGTTTGCGGCCCAGCCTTCCCTTGGGAAAACCTTATCTTTTAATCACAGCAGCAGGGACTATCTGTTTTGGGCCACAAAGCCCACAGAATGATTTGGCACTAGGCAGAGCTCAGGTGTTACCTCTTGCACACTGCAGGGTGTGTGTCAGAGCCCTTGCCTCTGCAAGGCTTGTTTTTGTTAGTTGAACGCTATTCCACCTCCCACAGAAGGCTCTTCCAAGCATTACTTACCCAAATCAACACTGAGCTAGCTTACCTTATCCATCACTTTGTGCTCAGTAACCTTATAAAGGTTTGTATAAAGAGATGCTTTAAACTGGGGTACTACTGAGACTTGATTCCACTTGTCCTAAAAGTTGGTGGATTTTCATATTTCCACCTGGATCCAAGTATGTAAGCAGCAATGTGGCACTGAGAAAGCCAAATTAACTTGCCCTGTGACCACCATCTGCCCCAGGTGCCCCACAGCTCCCACAGTTTATAGTGAGCCAGATGGATCATCCCGTTGAGCTGAACTCAGCAAGGAAAACACCCCCCCCATCCATCCCCTACTACTTATCTGCTCTCCTGTACAGGCAGAACAAAATACTTTTTCCTCCAGTATTCCCCTTGCCTGCAGAGCCTGGGCAGAGATCCCTGCCTCCTCTCCAGGACACATGGAGCCTTCTTCTGCTGCCTTCTCCTGGAGATGCTCAGGAGAAACTGAAATTTTTGCAGGAAAAAAAAGAAAAAAAGGATGCTCTAAACCCCTGATGTGCAGCCACTAGGCTCTCTCACTTCCTCAGTTAGACCTCAGAGAAAGGAGAAGGATTCTCTCTGTTGTGCTGCAATATTGTCTAGGGGCTCTCAGCATCCTTGCATAACAGGGTCAGGAAAGTATTGCTAGGCACTGCTAGTTCTCCTTTTCAACTCATGTGTCTCACTGCACTTAAAAACCAGTAAATAGACAGTAATATCTCACCATAAATGGAGCCAAGTTAGCTTCCTCCAAGGTTGAGTTCATGGAACAATCTTAATTTCAGTGTGTTTTATATGTGATGGGCTTCAGGCTGTGTCCCCAGAGTAGGCGTATTTTAGTCAGAAAGTGGGCAAGGTCTCCATCCTGGCTTGTGTCATGTTTTGTCAGTTCTCTTCAGAGCTGGTTTTCCCTGAGCCAGCTCTCTCTGCAGACAGCCTGGTTGCTGGATGGGCTGGGCACGGTTTCTCCTCAGACACAGCCTAGCTGTGCTCTGGTCCAGGCTTCCTGTCTAGGTCATGCAGTCTGTCCGTGAACAGAAACCTTTCTGTGTGCAGATAACACTCGGGGGCTGTGCAGTCTCGCTGTGTGCAGCGCTTGATTCCTGAGCCAGGCCGGCTCTCCGCATCCAAATGACAGCCAGGGTGATTAAAGTCACTTGCCGGGGTGATTAAAGTCACTTGCCGCTGCCTTTGACAGAAGAGACTGACCTGTGAGTCAGCTCTGGCAAAAGCTGAAGCGCTCAGAGCTTTGAAGTGCCAATGCTTGGTGCCACATGAGAACCCACCGTGCAAATTGTTTCTAAAAATGGTGGTTGGATTCTCTCCTCGGGAGAGATCAGCCCTGCTGCTGCCACAAGTGGCACACAGCACAGACCTTTGCTGAGCAGAGAGGTGTTGCTTGCTTGTGCATAAGACATTTATTTGTTCTCACCCTCAGGCTTCCTGAGTTACCTTGGTTGGGAATTTACACTTTCCTTGGTGCATTTTTTAGGAGATAGGTGAAGTTATTATAGCGTTGGCCTGGTGTTCAGCCAAAAGCCCTTTTACTTTTTTAACAGCCAGCACACAGGCAGTGGCAAGGCAAGTTTTCTCTGTGCTTAACCTGTTAGGGACCAGAAATGTTGTTCCATTTTCCGAAACGGAAACCAAGTCAGAAAATCTTGTTCAGTCAGAGCTTGGTCTGCATGCTGAGGAAGCTGCTGAGGAGAGCCAGTGCTTGTGATGCTGCTTTCTAGGACACTGAGAGATGGGCAATAGGGCTGGCCTGAGAACAGTGTAATCAATACCAGCACATTTACCCAGAATTGTGTCAGCAGCCATGTTCTGACTGGTTTTGTTGGTTTATATTAAGCCTGCTGTACTAAAAGTAGTAACTACAGAGGAATTGTTCAGTCTGGAAGCAAGCTGTCAGTGGCTCATGCTTGATAATATTTGTCCCACCACTATACGAGCACAATGGGATGCAGCCATGCCAGCTCAGTTTGTTCTCTGAAGACAAGCAGATCAGCAGTGAAGGAAGAGCTCTCCACAGACATTTAGGTGCTGCAGGAGATGACACCAGTTATCTGAACACCACCCACCAGCTCCTGGTGGGAGCCGGGTGATCCACCTCACTGTGAACTCATTATTACGAGGTGAAATGCTCCCTGTGCCATACAGCATTTTTAAACTTTACTCTGCTTAGAGACAGGCTTTTGGCAATTAGGAAGCCCTAATTAAGAAGCCTGGTTAGTCTGAAGCACGATGTTAGTGCTCAGGTGCCAGCTGACAGTCAGGGACACGTGAAGTGATTCAATCTTTCAGTTAGACTCTACCACCTAATTTTTTACGTGGCCACCACGAAAACCACGCAAACTCACATTCCAATCCAGTTTAGTGAGAGCCACTTTATAGCCACGTCCTTCCAATCAATTCCCTTTGGTAAGGGGACTTTCCCACTGACATCAGTTCCCAGGGATGTGCAGAGAGCCTGGCACGCCCGTCCGTGTGTCCGTGTGGGTGCTGGCACGTGTGTGTCTGTGTGTCTGTGCTCCCAGAAGCGCTTCGCCGCAGCTGCAGGACCCGAGCACAGAAATGTCAATGGTACGTCGCGTTCCAGCTGAGTTCATTTCCTGCTGATAAGTCCCTGAAGAGGAGGGCGAGGCTCAGCATCCACGGCGTTGTTTTAGTGCCGAGGGGCACGGGCAGACAGCTGGGGGCACACTCAGCAGGACGGTGGGCTCGAAAAACGAGTTTCCCGTAGCAAAACGCTGCTCACGTTCTCTTCCTGTCGGGCTGCCAGTGTCAGACCTGATGTGTACAGCCAACCCAAAACAGGATGTTGGCTTTTCGAGTTGATTGATCTTTGAAATGCAAATGTTGTTTCTTGGGTGGTTACCTTATCCCCCCCCCCCACTCTTTTTTTTTTTTTTTTTTTTTTTTTTTTTTT
>VYXD01004340.1:552918-586738 GCA_013397195.1 Hylia prasina | reverse complement strand
CAGTTGAGAAATGAGTTGCTTGAGTGGGAACAGGAAGGGTTGGGACCCCATTTTCAGGAGGTCAAAAGGCCAGTACAGTAACAGCTGCTGGTTAGTGGTGTGAATTCTGGGAAATATATGGATAGCAGCAGCCAAGGCTAGGCAGAGAGGTGGACAGAACAACCTCAGATACTGGCACTGACAGGTGAGCTGTCCTAAAACCCTCAACAAATGTCTTAACAAAGCACAGCCTTGCAATCTGTCTTGCAGGAACCCACAGCGCCCTCCACCCTTTGCTCTCCCACCACCCTTCCCAGATTTGGCAGCTAGGCAGACACACCCAAATGAGATAACTGCACGGACACAAATGCCAGAGACAAAATTTCAGATGCCCTCCAAAGATCTTTTAACTATCTGGTTTTTGAATAAAGCATAGCCATGTCTCTGCATCTCTTTTTTGTTGCTCCCTCTTAGAACCCTCCAGAGGCTCCATTGTCCATCCTTCACAGCCAAAATGCAAGAAGCCAGCAAATGTTGCCCATGGTGTTTCTGAGCATGGCAGAACCTCTTGCACCACCTGTTTTGCAGGAATGAAGTTCCTTGCACCTCTCTTCCACATGCTGCCTGTAGCAGGAGTGCCAGTCATTTCTTCTGAAGCAAACTTGCTGTGTTGGCCTCATGTCTTAAAAAGAATCAGACAGGAAGCTGCAAAATCCAGGGGGCCACAATGCAGCATTTTCTCAGTCAAATGAAATTTCCCCCCAGAGCCTGTTTTAATGGCACTAGTGATGACTATTTTTTTTTCCTGCAGAGCAGAACAGATGTGGAACATTTTTTTTGATGTAAGAACAAATTAGTCTCACAAACACTGCTACATCCCAGGTTTGAAAGCAGGGATATACAGCAGGATGCAAAGAGTCATATTGGAAGATACCTCAAAATACTTGATATGTCATGTAAAACACCCAGTTTCTCTGTAGAACCTCCCTTAATAAGGTTTGTTTCTTGCAGCTAAAGCATGTGGGTCATTTGTTCAGATTTTTCAGGTTTTCAGTTCAGAAACAAGAAAGAGGAGAACAAATCCATACCTCATGTCTTCCTGTCTGGAGAAAAACATACATATTTTTGTGCACTTGCCCCTTTCTCCTCCAGGAAGGAAGATTTAGCATGGAAAAGTGTCAAAAGTATGGACAAACTGACAAAAGTACTCTGAGTACTGCCTACCATGCCCAGAGCAATGGGATTTGGGAATCCAGCAGGCAGTACAGATTTGCTTTGTGGCAGGATACTTGGAGGCAGAAACAAATGGAGTGAAGAACTGTGGTGGGGCAGCTGCAACAGCTTTTGCTTTACTAGTAAGGGTGAAGTGGTACTGCCTCTGCCCAGCAGTTTCCTTTTCTGTACACCTAAGCAAAGGGTTTCCTCTGCACATCACAACCTGAAAGCAGAAAGAAAATACTGAAACAGCCCCTGAGCAGCAGGAAACAGTCATGGGAGGTGTCACTTTGACGGTGTGTCACATGGCAGATATCTTGAAAACAACACCTGCGACCCATGTCCAGTGAAATCCCTGAGCTTGAAATCCTCCTCCTGCCTCCACAGCAGGCAAAGTGTGGGTGGTGGAAGAATCCTGCCCTCCCTGCCTCAACTCTACTTCTCAGTTCAGTTTTTATTCCCTCTCCTAATGTACCATTGTCAGGACTTGAAGAAATCAATAGGATTTCCAAACAAGTGGTAGTTTCATTTTCATATTTAGTTTAGATTTTCTTTTCTTATATCTACAGTTGCTTACAGTAGAGGGATTTCATCTAATCTTAGTGTTTCAACAACAGAAGATTAATTAGTCCTCTTGCCCAATCTCCAGATTGCAGCAACTCAGCTTATCATTCTTTTGGCTAAGGACAGAGTGACTATTGTATATTGAATCTGGGAGATAATTGGATCACGATTTAAATCTGCAAATTCCATGGGAGTCCTGCAGCATGCAGGACAGCAACAGTTAACTGCACTGGGAGAATCACTATCAGTAACAGGGAGCTGGGATATCATGATGCTCACATTTAAATCCATGCTGGAGCGTTTTCAGCCACAGCCAGCAGGGACTTGTGAAACACCGCGAAGGAGAAGTATGCATCCCTTCTAGAAAACATGCTTTAACTCTCTTCTGCCCCCAAGGTATCGTGCCAAAATGACGATAGGACATTGTGTCACTTTGCAGCTGCACTCAAGTCGAGGAAGCCAGCAGAAGACAAAGGGAGCTTTTCCAAATTCCTCTGCACCACCCTGTTCTCGAGAGGTGGGGACTGAAATTCTTTGAGAAGGAGCATATGCAAACAGTTGCTAAAAGAGATGTCCGGTTTACAACACTGTGATCAGCGTGGAAAGGGAAACCGCAGCAAAAACATTCCGGAGGCTTGTTTCTCCCCATCCGAATTTTTCTATCACCACGGAAGCTTCTCGCTTCCAGTGCGCAAGTGTGTCCGTCCCTGCTAAGGGAGAGGAGAACAACCTGCACCTTCTGACCTGGTGGTGTGAGACACAAATTCAAGGGGGAAGGAGCTGGTCCTGCTGTACAGCTGGACAGTGACAACCTTGCATGGGGACCCTCTGCTAGTGCCCACAATTAAGCTCTGTCTCCTCTCTGTGGGATCACCCAGCAGATATTTGTCCTTCCTGGGAGTCCCAGTCACGGACCAGGACAACGCCTTAAATTCTGTTCGAGCCCAGTAATCATCCTCTCTCTCCTCCTATCCTGCCTTTCTAAAGGCAGTTCATTGCTGAGTGAAATTACTGAAAAGAAGGAAGAGAAAGGAAAGCTGCAGTTAGAAGGAAAGGGATTGTCTCCTCAGAACTAAACAGGCAAGAGACCCTGCAGCCTGGGAGAGGGAAGTGTGGACAGCGGAGAGATCGAAGCAGACACCAGGGCAGGAACTGCAAGCAGTGGAGAGAAACAGAGACTAAACGGAGGGGCCGGAGGGGAATGAAGATAAGGTGCTAGAAAATAGGAAGGGGGAGAGAGAAAGAGGGAGAGGAAATGCACACGCGGGGTCCCCAAGTTTGGGCGCGGAGGCAGAGCTTGTTGCTTGTTGTCTCACGAGCCCAGCGCTCCGGGAAGGACAGTATCTGTTTAGATTTGTGTCTAAATTTAAACCCTGATTGCCTTGCCTCCCCCTCCTCTCCCCTCCCTCCCTCCCTTCCTCTCACCCACCCGCCCTTCTTCCTTGTTCGTAGTGCAGGGCCACTCGCTGGGCTCTGTCAGTGCGGGCTGAGCAGGAGCTGGGATCTCCCACCCCCTCCACGGCGGCACGGCTCTGCTCTGGCTCGGCTGAACCTTTCCCACAGATAACAGGGAAAGGGGTGGGGAAGAAAGATTGCCCCGAGGACACCTCTCTCTTGCAGGACATGGAGGTAAAGAAAACTTTTTATTTCCACTAGCTTGTGACTGGCTCCGCGATCTGCTTTAGCTCCACCTTGCAAAGCAATTTCTCCCTGAAGGCAGCTTCAAAATATCTCTTTGCTGGGGTTCAGATAAAGGTCTCTTTCCCGCCAGTCCAACTCCTATCGTGCACCTCAGACTCTTTTGCAGGTTTTAGTCCAGATTTGGAAAGCAGGGGGATGGTTTGGGAAGAAGTTACTTCTGTGAAAGGGGAACGAGGAAGAACTGCCATTTACTTATTAGTCGCCGAGGTGTGATTAGAGTCTTAGATTTTAAAATGTATCATTTTGAAAGGAGGTTTTAAGGAGTCATTAAAAATGGGGACATAAGAGAACAAACCTTCCCGGACTGACAGGCTCCTTGGGGTTGGTTCCTTCCCAACCCGTGCAGCAGCAGCTGTGATTCACACCCTCAGCTGTGTGTAACCCCTGGCCCACGTGGATTGGGACGTCTCGTTTTCCTCATCAACAGAGCATTTTGGGTCAAAGAAAGGGACCCGAGAACCTGCACTTGAGCGAGGTAGATGGGTAGCACAGCCCCAGAGGGTTTTCTCTCCGTTTTTCTCCGTGCACGCCGTGCTTCAGGAGAGTGGGATCTCAGGTCTCAGCGTGGGGACACGGCTGGTGGACAGGAGTCTGGCTTCCCTGATGTTTATGTTCAAGCCTTCTCCTGTGTAACACCCTCTTGGGCAAGGCAATTCACCTCCCTCTGCCTCCTGCCCCATTCATTCAAAATGGGAATGGTGGTGCTCACTTTGGTCGTGTCAGGCTGGATTTTTCAAACAGTTTTTTTAAGTGGCAAGGGAAAAAGAATATTTATTTTTAGGAGGGGCACAGGAAATAGAAAGGTGATTACAACATTGGCAAAACCTCAAATTATGAAAGAGGACATTTGGTATTTCTCTCTGCTGAACAGAGACCTTACTAAACACTTTATATTATCTTCCCAGATAAGCCTTTCTCTGCGTGGATGCAGCCCCAATACCAGGGGACATGCAACAGAGCCAGGGAACAGTTGTGCTTCAAGCACCACTTCAGTTTGTCTTTGAAGATTTCCAGTGCATAACTCAGCTGGGCAATTGTGATAGCACCCAGATGCTAACATCACCATCCTTGTTATCTGTGCTGACCCGCCCCACAGGCAAGGGTTAAATATCTGGCCTGTTCAGGTGTGTTTGTTACAAAAAATGTCCTCAGCCCAATTATCTGAATAGATTTTGGGGTGGAGAAGGGTCAAGCAGTGGTGAAACCAGCTCAGCACAGACTGGTTATGTGACATGACAAATGTTTGGCTTTTCAATGGTTTTCAGGTTTGACAGAGCCAAGTTCACTCACTGTTAGCACTTACTATTTTTCACAGGAGTATCCTGTGATGTTTCAGAGGGGAGGGGGAATTGAGCTCCCTATAATTTAGGGCTGAAGCAGGTATTTTGGCATGTTGATGACACTCTCCCTCACCCTCTCTCCTCTCCACATGCAGAGGATTGTGCCCCTTGAGTATTTTCTCCCTCTTTAGGGAGAAAAGAATAGAGTAGAAAGGAACACACCTGCCATTTCCTTTTTGAAGACACATGTGACACACATGGAAGGTCTGGTGGCCAGGAAGCTTCTCTGAAGTATCTGACCTAAGAGCTCCCTGCTCTTGATTCTGTCCCTTTATGTGTATTTCCCACTTTTTCCCTGTTTTTTTTTGGTCATCTGTAGATTGCTGATTCTATTCTTATTTTTAAAACATCTCAATTTCCAAGATATTTCCTAAGTACTGCGCTTGGTCCTGCCCCAACCTTCAAAAAGGTGTTTATTGTCCCAAATGTAAGAAAATATTAGACCAAAATAGAGCCAAGAGCAAGAACTTGATTTCCCACCAGCTGATTCTCTGCTCTCCTTCTTCCTGAGAGCCTTTCACAGGCAGGACATGGAGACTCACCACAGTATTTTTTTTGCTTTAACACCAGATTTAATGATCCCGTGCAGCAGGAACAAGAGGACTTCTGTCATTTCCCTGTTTGCTTCATCAGTGGCAGGCAGAGCTGCTCTCTGCTTTCCTGCTGGCATAACTGGCAAGCTCTTTGCTCTAATGGGACACAGGAGGATTACCAGCATTAGGAGGAAAAGGGCAAGAGGGCTGAGCTAGCCAGCTGATTTCCATCACGTCTCTGGCAGGGAGATCCTAGTTTTGAAAAACCCACAGAAGCAAGATAGTTGGGATCCCTTTCTTAGAGGGGTTAGTGTGGGTTTGCTGCTACTTAGGGATGAGTACCTATGGTCTTAGCCATCCTGCTGTCAGGAGTGTGCCACATTGAAAGCAGCAACTGAAACTATTTAAGATCCTAAGGAGGGAGAAAAAGGACACAAAACCCTGCCCTTGCAGTTCACGTAATTTTGTGAGTCTGTTGATCTTCAGTGTTTTGTTTGAGGGTTTTCTTGGCCCATCTTCTTGATGCAAAACCGATTTGAGAATCAGTTTTCTTTCCAGTGTTATGGCAGATGAAAAGAAATCAGGAAGTTTATACCACAGATTGTTAACATGAGTTCATATCAAAGATGTGTAAAACTGCACCGGGGAAAGCTAAGCCACTTGTAAAGAAAAGCAGCCACAAAACATTCTTTGCACTGATGGTACAAAAAGTATCAGAATTTTTTGTGTTGGTTTGTTAGCTTACATCTTCAGATTTGGCCCAAGCTGTCTAATTCCCATGGCTTGTGGGTTCCCAAACCTTGCTGCAGATGTTGTGAGTTAAGGCATCCACTGAAAGTGCTTGTGGCTTTCTGCAGCCTGTATTCCACAGCAGTCATGGCATTCCTCTTCCCAGCCTCTCTGTAGGGGCTTGGGAGCATGGAGACACTTGAACTTCACTTGCACAGCAAAGGGAAACAATCCAAGACTGGATTTCACTCAAGTGGGTCCCTATGGTGTGATGGGTTCCCTAAGCTGCAGAGGTGCAGCAGCCAGGTGTATTTTGGGAAGGCTCCCCTCTTGTTTGTGCCTGCCAACAGATGTCATTTAATACTGTGACACCTCCAATGTCACATCTCTTTTCTGAAGCTACTCTGCTAGGTCTCCACTTTTCCTGTTGGTGCACTGACTCAGCAGAGGGAAAGCTTTTCCAGGGCTGAGGGCAGTTCTCTGCTCACTTCACCCTTCTGGGCAGCCTCCTGGGCAGCACTCACCCTGTCCTTAGGAAAGCTGCACTGAGGAGACGTCACCCAAGGAGACTGAACTGGAGGGGATGCAGGAATGGGTATTGTGCAGATGAGGGGGCTGAAATCTGTGACCATCCTGGTCCTCAGAGCAGCAGGACAGGAGGTGAGCTGGGCTGAGAGAAGTCTCTGCCCACCCTCGCAGCTGTGGAGATTAAGAACAGGCATTCCACCATGGTTAGCTCTGCCAGGAAGCAATATCCCTTTCTCAGGAGGCTCTGATCATTGGCTTTCGTTCTAAAAGTTAAAGTGTTCCTTTTCCCCTCTTCTTTTCTTCTTTTTGCTTAACAGAACAAATACACTTGTTTTCAGTGTTTCCTTCCAAACCCATCAAAATGACACGTTCGTGCAGTGTGTCTGTGAAAATAAAGGGAAGAGTATTTAAATATACTGGGAGAGGTACTATATGACCCCATTTTACTCCTCAGGTCTGGGCAGATTTGGGGCCTGCTTGGCAGTAAATAGCATGTCTGCAGCAAAGAGTCCTGGAAAGGATCAGGTTTGCCAGACTTCCACATCCCTGTGACTGGAGGCCTCCCTCTTGAAGGACAAAAACCAGCAAAACCAAACCCCATGGGCTGTGCTGCAGCCCTTTCTTCCACCTAGCAGAGACCCCAGAATAAATGGAATTAAGGCTTTTCCTGTGCCACCAGAGAGGGAGAATTCTTCTGAACCTCTCCTCACGCCCCAGTTTGGTTGTCTGAGTGTCCCAAGCCATGGTGACAGCATTTTGAAAACGCCTTCTGTCCTGTGCTCCGCAGAATAATTGGCAGGATGCTTTGCAGTTGTGCAGCATATCACACATACCTTCTCATGCATTCCCAGGAGCTGCTTATCTGAAGAACAGGGGAAAACATCAGCACTGCTTTATCAATAGATGCTGCTTGGAAACTTGCTGGCTTTTATCATGGAAATGAAGCAGCCCACACAAACTAGGGCTGGTTTTCCATTCTGTTTCCACTTCAGTCTGTTAACAGAGGTGTTTTAGAGAGGCAGATGCTCCTTTTCCTAAAACAGCTCTACAGCCTGAATTTGGGATCTGAGCTGGCAGAACCAAAACAGAGCCTTGCTGAAGCCAGCAGCAAGGAAACCTGTTTGGAGGACCTTGTCTTGGTGCTTTGCACACAGGGATGTGCCTTTAGCAGTTTGCAAGGACAACAGGATAAGATGAATGTGGTCTAGGGACAGCAGAGCTGTTGTGTAAGGAGAAGTTCTTCTTACACACTCACTGCAGAGTTGCTTCACACCTGGTTGTGACAGAGGCACAGGGCCCTTCATTCCTGCAGAGTCGCACCTAGGCATGGATTTAAGTCACACTTCATGCAGGTCACAATGTATCCAGCTCTGCAGTCTCATGCCAGAAATGCTTTTACATAAAATCTGAGTTGTATCTTTGTATCTTAGCACCAGTATCTGGGTCTTGGTGACGTACTGGTAAGGAGAAGCCTTATCTGCCCTTTAGTGCCAAATGATGTTTTCACTTTTTGGAAAGACAGAAAAGACACTGGACCAAATTCTTGTCAGATTCAAGCTTGCTGAAGGTATTTCTGGAAGTTTTCTGCAAACTGAGACTCACGTCTCACTTGGCAGATTGATGGCAGGTTTACATGCATGGCTTTTTCTTCATTATTCATCATCAGATTTTAAAAGAGCTCAAACCCTACAGAACAGGTAACAAAGTTTTAAGCTGTGGGTTTTTTGCATATGCAAATACACCTGTTTACCCCTTCTAAAGAGATGCACACAGGGTTTTGGTCAGTGTGGATAACTGGTGGCTAATCTGCAAAGGATATTGATTTACCACAGCCAGCTTCAACAAAGCCCCTGTTCATCCCAGGCTTCTCAAATGCACAGAGAATTAATGTGTGTGGTTTGGAAAACCTGGATATCTAAAGGGTGCAGACCAGTGACTTCTTGTGCACAGAAAGGCACAAAAATGCAAAGGAGAGGGAATTCTGGCTCAGAAGATTGGAGTTTAACAAGTCAGTGTGGCTTTGCAGGGAGACTGAGGACAGTACTGTAAAATTGGTAGCACAGAGGAAACAGAATTTGTTAGTGCATGGGAAAAGCGGTATGCCTGGGAATAATGGGATCCAATTAAAGGAAAGTTTTATATCTCACCAAATAGCAGGAAAGATTTGTAACAGTGAGGTCTGGCATGGTTTGGAGTAGTGTAGTGGAAACCAAAAGTAGTAGAAATCTTTTTCCCATGAATGATTCAAAAATAGACTGGACTGAGCATTAGAAAGATAAGAAGCAATCTTCAGTTGTGTTCAGGTTTGTGGTGCTGATAGGGCCACCAGAGGGGCAGCACCATGCTGTTTCTGCAGTTCTTCCACGTGTGGACTGCTAGGAGAAGCCAGTGGCTGTCCAGCATCAGGCCCCATAAGTGTTTATGATTCCTCCCTGCTGCAGTGCATTGTTCAAGCCCAGCAAACTTCTGCCTGTGGGAAGCTCAGGTCAAAATAAATTGGCATCCCATCTGCAAGAGTCTGGGAATGGTTATTTTATTGCCTGTGTAAAACACAAACCCAATTTTTTTTTAATTATTCTTTCTTCCAGTTTTTAGAATGAGTTTCTTTATCCTTTAAAACTGCATACTGCAACAGCAATCGTGGCTTACTAAAGCCATCAATCATCTTGAAATACCTTTCTGCTGAGTGCCACGTTCCTCCTGATGTAAGTTCAGATGGAACATGCCCTGTTTTCATAGGCACACACTTGAGCTGATGTGCCAGACTTCCCAGGAATTTCACCCCTTGGGCCTTGCAGTGAGGGCATGTTTAACTTATAAAATGTGCACAGTCTAATTTGGCTTCCCATTTAGTCTTTACAAGGTGAATGGAGTTGTTGAGACTGTCCCTCTGTGAGAGCCCAGGGTTTCCATCCCCAGTTTGAAGGTGTTCATTCCCAGTTAGAGGCAGAGGGGCTCTCCTTGCAAACAAAGGTGGTCCTCCAGAGAGCAGGTACCTGTGAAGAGGACAGAGTGGAAGAAAAGGGATGGATTGCTGAATACACTGGTTACTCCTACAAAAAAAGAAACAATATCTTAGCACTGTGTCTTTCATCTCCCAACTCAATGCAAAGTTGCCTTTTCCACTCACATCAGGACTTCAGCCTCATGTCTCATCTTCCTGACATAGTCCCCTAACATACTCAAAAATCACTGGATGGTTCCAGCGATTCCGGAGATCAAAAGTTGAATTTAATTTTTCTTCCCAGCACCTGTGAACTCAGGGACAGAGCTTCCTAGTGCTGATCCACTCACTGAGCAAGTGTTGTGCAGGCACTGAGCCCACACTTCCTGGACACCTGGTTCCGGTGGCCCAGCTTGAACCTGGGGAAACTGTGCCTGAGGTTGAAGGAACTTTAGTTCCTCTTCTTGCCAGAGAAGGACCATGTGAATGAGTTCCAATCAGCCAGCAGGTAAAAGAAATAGAGCACTGAAGTAGGGGTAGAGTGTTTTGAAGCTCTTGCAAACACTGGGTTTCTCTGTTAGAGCGTTTTGGGAGAATTTTATGAGCTGCTTTACTCAGAAACAGAGATCATTATCTTCTTCACATCACCAAAAAATAATCTATGTCAAAGGCCAAGCTGCAGCTCAGGAGTCGCTTGCATGCATTTTCCTTAGCAAACATGGAGGAGTTGCTCACCTATGGAAAAGACTAAATTTCCAATGTATCATTATGGCTGATCCAGACTGGGCTGAAAACTCAAGCGTTTTCAAATATAGAAATTTACAGCTGCCTGGGTACATTTTCCCACTGTTTGGCCCAATTTTCAGGAGTCTCACAGACTGGAGACTCTGGATGAAGCCGAAGGGTGGGAAAGCAGCTTTGCAGACCTGGATCCTCAGTACCACTGGGGCTACTGAGCCCTCCAGGGTCCAACCAACAAGACATCTCTGTGGGTATGGCTCAGCAGTCACACCTCAAGCTGGCTGCTAGCAGAGTGCTTGCTATCACTTTCCTCCACTCCATATCTGTGTACCTTTTTAGACTAAATTCCTGGCTTAGATAAATATGAACCTCCTTCTCTGACCTGCCTGTATCTAGCGTAGACCTAATTTAATAGCAATGTGTTACAAAGATAGCACAGTCCTAACTGATGAGTCCTGGAAGCTGCTGCAGTTGGAAGCTCTGTGTAGGCTCATTTACCCTTCTGATTTTCTGTTCCCAGCCTGATAAATTAAGAGGAGTTTGAATCCCCATGCTGCTGCTACAACTAGGCTGTCTCAAACTGACTTTAGATGGGGAGGTACCACAGTCTACTTACAGCATTTATCAGAAGTGTTTTGAACTGTCCCTGCATCTTGCATTCACTGTGCACCTTCTTTGACAGTTCAGTGACTTCAGTTTCTAATTTAACCTTCTGGATAGCTTCAGATTAGATAATTTATGCATTTTGTATATGCTCTTGCTCGAAGTTCATCCTCTTTAACCATCCCGTTAGGCCAAGAGTGATCCCTTCTTCATCCCACCTGAAGCATCATGAGTCTAAGCTTCCTTGTGTTGAAATTCATTTTTTTTTCAGACTCTGCTAAAAGCAGGGCTTTTTTCCTGACCCCCTGTGAGGAAACCAAGGGAGAAGATCCATTGGGTTGATTCCTTTCCTGCTACTGGGGCTGTTCCATTTGCTCAGCCTGTTTCTAAGAGAGCACCTGCCCAAGGGTCTCCCTGTCTGCAGGTGAGAGCAGGGTGTAGCTTCCCATCGTGTCTGCAGCTACAAAAAGTCACTTAAAGGAACTTACTGGGGTTGAGATGGCATAAAATAATTATTTATTTCAAGGCACAACAGAAAACTTCTCAGCTCAGAGATCTGTATCATATGATGAACATGGTTTATGCATTTCATTCCCCACCGAAGTAGTACACATGCAAGTCCAGCCTTCCTGGCCATCCCCCCACTCTATGTTTTAGTCTAGAATTCCTTGCTCACGTGAGATTGGAGCACTTGCCCCACAGACTGCACTATTTCCTGCCTCCTGTGGGCAGCCTGGGAGGTTTGGCTGGTTGTTCCTCCATTAGCTCACCCCTTACCCTTCTAGAGCAGCAAGAGCTCCCCAGAAGAAGGCCTGGAAGTACACACAGAGAGGCACCAATTAATTTGGGGGAACTTGACAATCTGTGTACAGTTCCCAGACCATTAAGAAAAACAGATGTCTGGAAGGGAAACACTGGGAAGCTGAGAAGGATCCTGAGGGAAGCCCTGGCCAGGAGCAGAGCTCTGTACAAGCAGCTGGTGGAGACAGCTCACCAGGAAAGCAGCTACATCTTACAGTGGCCACCACTGCTCTTCATCAGAGCTGCCACCCCACCCCTCCAGCCATGGAGCCTGTGGAAGCCTCAGGGACACATCCCAGAGCCTGCCTGGATAAGCTGCTGAAGACACACGGCAAGCAATGCTCTCCAGGCCAGCCAGACCAACATCTTGCTAACAGCTGGTGTCAG
This sequence comes from Hylia prasina, assembly GCA_013397195.1. Lineage (NCBI taxonomy): Eukaryota > Metazoa > Chordata > Aves > Passeriformes > Sylviidae > Hylia > Hylia prasina. The sequence continues at coordinate 574,673 of VYXD01004340.1, read as the reverse complement.
CTGTAGATCAGGACATCAGCATCACCCTGCCAGGGTACAGATCAGCCCTTGGCTCCAGCAGAGCAATTCCACATTGGGAGTGTCTGTGGATTCTTAAGACAACACAACCTCATCAACTTATTTATTCAATGGACAATTTCTGAGAAATAATCCATTTCTTCCCCCTCCTTCAAGCATATTATCTGCAATTTGGGTATCTGCTATAGCTCATGTCTGGTTGTATCACCAAGCTTTCAGACAGTGTTTACTGCTAGAGCGCTCCCACCAGAAGGAGAGGAGTTCATGACAAGACTTTGTATCCACATCCTGCCTGACATACCAGAATATCCAGATGTCTTCCTGAACTAAGCTGAAAACTGTGTAGGTGATCGCCTAATTTAATTTTGGAGAAATGAAAAGTAGTGCTGCTTGAAGGAGAGTGGGGATCTTCAATTACTTAAGAAAGTGGTTCATTAGCTCTCAGATGACACTGAAGTCCTGCTGCCAAGTTAATCACAGAATTATCTAGATTGGAAAAGACCTTTCAGATCAAGTCCAACAATTAACTCAACCCTTGCCAAGCTCACTAAAACATACCCCTAAGTGCTACCTATACACGTCCTTTGGGACGGTGGCTCCATTGCTTCCCTGGGAACCTGTTCCAGTGCTTGAACAACCCTTTCAGTGAAGAATTTTTTCCTAATATCCTATTTAAACCTCTCCTGGGGCAACTTGAGGCCATTTCCTCTTGGTATATTCCCACTGGCCTCCTTCTTTGTGGCCTTCTTTAAGTGAGCAGCTGAGGGCTGTACCTGACAGGGCATTCCAGAGTAAGGGACTTTATTTTCAGCATCCCAATCTGAATTTTTATAACCTCAAATAATTGGAATGCTCAGTTTATCTGCTGCAAGGTTCTGGCTTACTGATAGCACTTGCATTTAAGCAGCATTTATTTCCCCCAAAAGACTCAGAGTTATGGTAAACTTGATGGACAATTGCTTCAGATGTGTCCCTGGTGTTAACTTGGAGCAAGGGAAGAGCTCTGCAACATCAACACTGTTCTTTTAAGGCCAAAAAAAAGAAAAACAAAACCCACCTTTTTTTTTGAAACTGTGTGTTCCAGATAAATACAGCCAGTATTTTTTTTAAAAAGTCTATTAACTTGATGAAAATAGCAAGCCACTGACTTTTCAGGACATCATAAAGGCAAGAGGTATATTAGTCTAGTCTCCTAGTGGTCAGACTTAGTAGTTGAAGAGCTCTGTGTTAAACCACTTAGTTTTTGTGTCTCAGTGCTTAAAGTTACTGATAGCTGAGCTCCAGTTTGCCCTGGTAGAGCTGTAGTTAGATGGTTTGCAATGCATTTCCACCTGCAGTAGCCACACGGTAAACAACCAGCTTTTCAATCATTCTGTACTTCTTTTTTTATTTCTCGAAGCTGTATCATCTTAAATACCTCAGCCTCTGAAGAGAGACAACAGTGCACCCCAAAGGGTTGAAGGGAGAACCCTGTGTGGTATGTCTGGGCTTAAAACCTGCTATTGGGTGAGTTTCTGAAGTTGTGCTGCTTCAGGTGGCAGGAGAACCCCCCTTGCATGGAGCCTCTCCAGGGGAAGGCTGCCATGCTGCCTGTGTGGGCACAGCCTCTCTGCTTTTCCCTCTTTTTCCACTTGTGTGGCTGGGTATGACGGCATCCAGCCACATATCAACTTTATCCACTATCCTTTTCCTGCTGCCTGAAATTATTTCCATGTTGGCTGCTCGGCCTGTCTGCGAGCAGCTGTGCTGGGCTTGTTGGGAGACAAGTGCAGACGCAGGGCCCTTCTACAGGAAAGGCGGAGGCCGTTCCTCCTTGAATTGATTGGACTCCTTAATGAAGCCTGAAAGTTTTCCCTGCTCTCTTGGACACCCCTGTCACCTTGTCTGTAGGCAGCTGGCCTGGCTGGCAGTGTAGGTTTTTGCCTCTCTGCTTAGCCCTGCTGTTTTTTCCTTGTCATGGCTGCAGGCAAATATTGTTATGTATCTTATAAAACAAATAATCCTGATGACCATGATCTCTTTTTACTCTATGTCCCACTGCCTCTGCCCTTCAGTTCTCACTGGTACTTAACAGTCTTTTATTTCACCTTCCTACCTCTCATCCCAACCTCCTGTCTTCTCCCTGCAATAGAAGTCACCTTGTCCTTTCTTGAGAACTTTTTGTGTCTTTCCTCTTGAGCATTCTGTCTTCTGGGACCAAATCTCATTTTAGTTGCTGGACTAAAATTCTTTCCTGGATTTTTGAGTAGTTGAGGGGAATTATCTTGTCGTAGATCAACTACAGGACCAATGCAGAATGGAAAGGCTGCAATCCACATCTTGCAGCCACTGCCTGACCCTGTGGGTTCCTCCAGTTCACTGGACACCCTCCTGCTCTACATTAAAATTTAACCAGTGTCTGGGATGCTGCTTCTGCACAAGCCTGGATTTGCCCTGCTTGACCTGTCCCTGGGTTCCTATTACATTCCCCCTGTCCCACATCCTCATCTCTTCCCATCACTCCTTTCCCCATTAGAATACTCTGAGCATGGCAAACACAAGCAAATAGGATCAGGCATCTCACAGAAAGCATTTATTAAAGAAAAGGAAACAGTGACACCCATGTTTTGCTGGAGGTTTCTGCGGTCACCTGTGTCACGGATTCCCAGACCACTATGAACACACACAAAACAATTTATTTAAATGTCTGATTTTAACTGATTTGCCATCCCGTGCACAGAGAGTGGTGGCTGAACAGCCAGATGCCTTTTCCTGCCCAGGGCACAGCAGAGCCAAGAGCTGCCTGTATCTCTGTGGGGTACAGGCTGAGGTTGCACACATGCTGCCCCTGCACAGGCACCCTGCCCGGCAGGGACCAGGTGCTGCAGTTTGCTGCCTCTTTTGGTCATGGTGGTGTTGGATCAATGCCTCTTGGCAGCCTTTGCCAGATGCAATAAGACACTTGCTTAGCAAGCCTGGGCTCTGTTCTGTTCTCTGAGAGTGTGGGCTTCAAACTCTTTGGTCTGCCCAGGAGGGATGGGTTTTAATCCAGGGTTTAGGGCAAGCACTTGCCAGCCTGCTTGTTAAAGCCATGCCAACACATAGGAAAGAAATCAAGGTTTGCTGGGGCAGAGGAGACCTCACACACCTGCCTGGTCACCTGAGTGCTCTCCTGCCAGATGAAACCCAGTTCTGGGGGGTATGCAGCAGCAGCTATGTAGGCATTAAAGTGCACAAGCCCATACATTGCCCTCTCAGCAGATGCTCCTAACAGTGATTCGAAGTAATGCTGCTGAGATTAATCTCATGCAGTGTTGGGACCATGTAGGCACCAGGCAATTGCCAAATATTCTCATTGCCAAAAGGGAGACTCAAAAGATCTCACTTGTACCTTTCACAGTGACTCTTGCTGCTTCTGCTAATCTCTCCAGACACCTTGGCAAGCACAGGCCAGGCACTCCTGAGAGCTACTTACCATGGCACAAAGGAAAAAACAACTTGCTTAAAATAATGATTATCTCATTTTAAAACAATGATTATCTCATTTTATTTTCACTGTAGTCACTCTCTGAAACAGAAGGTAGATAATTTATTCACCACATCAACTTTCCCGATGTCTACAGATGTTTCCTATAATTCTGTTGTGGAGGACACAGCTCCTCTCCTGTGTGTCTGGCACTGGCTGTTCTCTTCTGCCTGTCTCCTCCTGCCTGGCACTGCCTGGCTCTGCTGACACCACAGCATCTCACTCCAGCCACCACCCAGTGGTCCCCATGGCCCAGCACACCTGGGCCATTGGTACCTCATAGGTACAAATAGACCTGGGTACCTCAAACCACTAAACCATGGAAAACCATCAGGAGTTTCCTCTTTACTTTGAGTAGGCAAGGCTGGGAGTGCACAAACCATTTATTTACAGTGACGAATTCAACAAAGTGCTTCTTCCTCTGAGAAACATTTGTCCCTTTACTAGTTTCAGGCTACTTCTTGGCCTCTACCCAATTCCCAAATCTTGCTTTGGTGAACTTTTAAATTTGGCAGATCCGGCCCTCTGTAGCTTTCAAGTGAGGCATTTGAGAGATTTTCTTGCAGTCTTCTGGATGGGAGCTGCTGAGCTGGAATATCCTCACGTTACCCTTTGGGCAGTGCTTGACCCCAAGTGCCAAGATGGCAACACTTCACAAGGGGACTCTCAGAATGAGAAAATCAAGACCAGATCACTGCAAGTCTCGAGAAAAATGTTGCCCTAAAGCAAACTCTTTCCAAACTCAGGGAAGTGTTACATATTTTTCCATATTTTATGTAAAGTGTAGCTTTTCTGCCCGTTCTCCTAAAAACAAACAATCCCTGGTAATCCACATTCCTCATACAATTCTGCCCTGGGTTAAAGTCAGAGCTCCTTCCTCGTTATCACCCTCCTGATATCTGTGCAGTAGCCTTGCAGTTGAGGTCAGGCACACACTCATCCTATATTCATTTATCTGTGGTGGAATAAGCATTGACCTGTGTGCCGCTCTGAGAAGGAATGTCATACTTCTGAGTTGTTCTTGTGGCTAACTTATTCAATAGACTCTAAGAGAAAGGCCAGCAGTGATTTACCCTCAGGCAAGAAGCTTGCTCTCCACTGAAAATGTTTCAAAAAGGAAGAGTTCAAGAGATGATCTGATGTGTTTTCCTGCCACTTGCATTTCAGGAGTTCTAGCTGAATCTTTGTTAGGGCTGCTGTGAGAGGTCCTGTTTTCAGAGGGAGCTGAGGAGAGCTGCTAGGGATCTCTGCGTTCTAACAACATGGACTGCCTTGAAGGCAGCACGTGTAAGCAGGACTCCTTACCTCCTCCTGACTGCCTCCAAAACTTCCATGCCATATTTCTTTACTTTTTTGACATTTCTCAATTAAGAGCACTCCCTTGTCTCAAGGAAACCACAATCTACAGCTGTGTAGAGATATGTACAGAAGAGATGTGTGGCTGGGTCAGAGGAGTCTAAAATCCATCTTTGGGGCCAGGATCTGAGACTGGTCCCAAATTTAATCTGAGAAATCTGAGGTCCTGTTGTCCTCACAGGGTATTCAGAAATCTGGAGCCCAAACTCCAGCACAATATAATTCACAATATAATATATTCACAATATAATTCACAGATTGCTTTCCCCAAAGCTGCAAGAATTTATCTGTTGCATGTGACATCAACCAGATGTGGAGGCTTCCTCTGCACTGGCTTCACAATGTAGATGAAGCTTTATCTTGGACATGAAATGTTCTGCACAGTTGTGTACACTCTCATATGAGACATTAACTCCTTTGGTTACAAGTCAAACTAGAAACCCATTTGCACAACCTTCAAAATGCCAGTCCTGGCAAACAACAGCCAAGGATTCTACAGAGCGAGCTGGGGTCATCATTATACTCCTCAGCAAACCCTTACACTCTTTCATAACCAGATTTTATGGACAGATATCAGGTCCAGAATTATTCTTGTATCTTTCAAGTGGAAATCTTACCGGTTTGGCTCAGCTTTCTATTACGTTTCACTCCTGCATCCTGGCAGTGAGGGGCCCACGGCACTCTGAGACCAGTTGTTCCTTTTTGCTCAGCCATCTGATGGCAGCTTGGGGGAAAAGGATGAGGACTCTGTGCATGCTGCCATTCATAAAGCTCACAAAATTCTCATTGGGATTGTGAAATGGAGGTGTTTAGCATCTGGTAAAGACTGATCAAAGAAAACATTGCAGAAAGAGAGAAGTAGAATTTTTTTTTGTAGTGTTTAGGATACATTTGAAAGACCTGCAAGATATTCTTGTCTTGTCTTCTCCTGGAAAGTAACTGTAGTAATGCTCTAAATGCTCACAAAGTTCTCAGGGCTAGCCTAGCCCCACCAGAGGAAGGTGCAGAGGTGGCTCACAGGGTAGCTTTTGCTCTGGTGGAGCACAGCATAGGAAATTACCTCCCTGCTGTTCAGTAGATGGTAGGAAAGGCAGGTAGGAGCCTTGGCCTCGCTTCCCAAGGTGCTGTAGGCTACACTGACACATTGATGGACAGGACTGGCTATGAGGTATCGCAGAGCCACAGCTGCAGCCACTTCCAGCTGGGGCTTCTGCCAATAATTAAAATTTACTACAATGAGACAAGGAGCAGCTTCCTTGCCAGATAAGACGCCAAGTGAGTAAATAAATCACATAAATCCCTCCCGAAACAGAGAGCTGGAAGGTCTCCAGTGAGAATGATTTGTGAAGAAGAGTAAAGAGAGAGATGGGAAGAAGGATGCTTTGCTGGGATGAAGAGGGGTCAGTGTAGCAAGAAGAGTTTTGTTTATTCAAGGCTTACATCTTGAGATGTGTTGCTTCTTGAGCCAGAGGCCCAGCGTGGTGCTGAGCTCCAGTCGGAACAAGCATCGTGAGATTTCCTTCTAGGGATGTAAAACATGGGCCAAGGCCAGAGTGAGCCCGCCCACTTCCTGGGCAATCTGTGTTCAGCCCGTGTTTGTGCTTTTGTGGGTCACAGCGAGAACAGGCAGGCTCAGCTTGTGGGTAGCAGCACCTCCTGCTTTGTGCTGCCTGATTCCTCATGCTGTGATTCAGGTGTTTTCCCACCCTCTCCTCTTTCAGTTTGCTCTTTTGGGGGAGTTTGTGTTTTAAATATACCCTGCTTATGTGCCTCTCCCTTCTCAGTGCAAACAATGTTTCCCTTTCAGTGTGATCCCGATGCCACTGATGTACTCGCATGGGTAGAGATAAACAATCAGTTCAGGTTATGTTGGCAGGAGGGTGCAAGCTGGAATTCATCTAAATGTCAGATGCAGAGAGATGACTTTGAATGAAACTACAAACTACATATTGGAGAGGTTTTTCCATTCAGTAGCATGGGTCCAATCCTAATTAAAAATTATTCTCGAGCTTTTTCAGTTGATTTGAAGAGGAGCTCCTTATAAGCTGCCCATCTAATCTTATCCGCACTTAAAAAACGCAAGAGCCAAAATAACTGAGATGCATTTGTGGTGCATTTTCCAGAGCAGAAGTTCATGTCCTCTGCATATAAACAGGAAGCATACCTTACATCATGCCCTGTGTGACTATTCAGTGACCTTTTGCCTCCAGCTTGCCTCTGTGGTTGAATAAAAGATGGGTCAGGGAGAAGGGATGGAAATCGTCACCCCAAGTTGGAGCTGTGCTGTCATCACTTCTCCATTGCTTGGTCTGAGATGTGCAGGACATCCCCAGTTCATCAAAGCCCAGCTCTGCAGGGGAACCTTTTTGGGGAAGAGGCAGCGCCTCACTGCAGGAGTAGGAGACATTCACCCCTCCAGCCCCTGGGGAGCCCTGAAAGGAGCCAGATTCCCTGATGTAGCTTACAGTATCATTCCCAAAGTGCTGCTTTCTGTGTCAGAATCGGGTACTTGAGAGCTTGAGAACAGCTCCTTTCAGCCAAGCCGATTGCAAATGAGTTCAGTTAGGCAGAAAAGCAGCACCTCGATCAGATCAAGGCTGTGTTTTGCCCTGCAAGCTGGGAGAGTTAGCCCAGTTTGGTATAAACTTTCCTGTGCAGACAAGGGCTGTGGCTGGCTGGCTCCTCAAATCCTGCAGCTACCTCACTGAAAAATGAGAAGGGTCAGCCCTGGGAAGGCTTTGTGCAGAATGCTTTGGCTTGGGAGAGCTGAGCCAGGCAGGGAAGCAAGGGTCTGCAGGAGGCTGCATTCCCTCCTGAAATCCAGCTTTTTGGTCAGGACTGATGCTTTCATCCCAGCGAAACCACAACACTGCTTCCCAGTTGCTGGCCTCCAGGCAGAGTGTGATGATGGTTGATTTTGACTTCAGGAGCTTCCTCCCCACCGATGCATCCCCATCCCTTCCTTAGCTGAGCAGGTCCTACAGGTGTAGAACTTGGCCTCTGCCACGCAGCAGAGAGAATCTGCTTACACTTTTGGCTGCTGTTATTTGAAGCAGAACTGCTGGGGATGGCTGACACAGTATTTATGGGTGTTTTGTGGGTGCTTAATGGCAACTTCTTACCAGTGCTCCCTGTGGCGGCTCACAGGTCGTAGCCTGGACTTGGCTGCACCTCAGGTGGGTGGCAACAGACTGCAGGGTGAAACACCAGTGCCACAGATCAGACCAGCAGGCATGCAAAAATATGATTTTTCTGTCTTATCAGCACAGGAGGACGCATAGGTATGTCATTTCCTCAGGCTCTGGCTGGAGCAGTTAAAGGGAAGGCCGCCCCTCTGTGCTTTAGGCTGCCCCTGCCACCCCTCCATCCCTTTCCACTGCAGCAGGGCAAGCACGTGTTGGGCCGTGCTGTGAACTCCAAGGCTGAAATGATCTGGGTTAAAAATAACCGTGTAAAGAGTTAAGGGGTGTATTTTAAGCCCAGATCATTTCAGTGATCCAGTTTACAGCACAGCCCCACAAACTCACATGGGTGCAGGGGAGGGGGGAAGGGGGAAAGGAAAGGTCAGGGGAGAACGAGAGGTTGGAAACGTAAGCTGTCTGAAACCAAGGCCTTATGAAACTGTGCCCCAAAAACACTGACACTCTCTTGTTTTCCTCTAGCATACTGACAACTCCCTTCTCATGGTGCAGCATTGGGTGCTGAATATCACCCTTTCTGGATCTGTAATCAAGACACTAGCACTGAGCCTTGGATGCCTTATTGTATCTGCCTCTGAGACATTATATTTGTCATTATTTTTGCCATATTTGCTGTGGCTGAGGTAGATTGTGTGTGCAGCAATGAAAAGATCCCTATGAGAGTCACAAGGGAGCTTTGCAGTGCTTGTGTGAGCACAGGATCTGGCATGATGGGCTGGTGTGAGAACAGGCTACAGGGAATCATTCCTGTGAAGCCTTTTTGAAACAAAGGAGGGACATGGAGATCAGGGACTGGCCTCAAAACCATGTCTAGATGCAGCTGCATGAGAATTGGGCTGATAGTTGCACAGGAGCAGTACCAAAAATTGTATGACCATCACCGATTTCATAGCTGCTGAACACTCCAGCCTGGCAAGGTGCTGTGGAGGTGTTGCTTAGATAAAATGTGACCCATCTGGCCAAAATGTCCCACCTGCAAAAGCAGACGAGTCAGAAGATTTGGAGGGGAGGGAAGGAGATTAGGGGAGTAGAGATCTCTGCTGTTATTCAGCTGGTATTTAGCCAAAATGCTCCACTGTATGACAGCCAGTAGAACTTTCCTCTCTTCAGCAGTCAAACCAGGTACATGATGGGACATTTCTGTGGGGACCTAGTGGAGCAGGTCATTTCTGTGGGGATGCAGTGGACTCAGGCACCCTGTGAGAGGAGCAGGATCTGTGCCAAAAACAGTGGCCTCCCTTCACACAATCTGCAGAGTCAGGGGTCGGTGGGCAGTTTTGCTCTGCAATAGAGGCAAGGACTCTGATGCATGAGGAAGGACAGGTTTGGGAGGCTCAAACTGGCACATTTGCACCTCAGACACAGACAAAAGCAGAACTTTCTTCCCCAATGCTGCTAACAGGGACTAAGCTCAGTTTTAAAAGCAAATGAAGAAACATGGTTTTGAAAACCATTTTCAGATTTACTCAATTTTATAAAATTATTTGGAAGAGAAAAGTGAAACAAACCCTTTACAGAGAACTTGGTAGTTGCACTTCCTTTTTTTGCAGACAGTGCCATGCTTACATTGATGGGATAATTCAATTCCTGTTTACAGCTCTGTCTGACATTTTTCAGAATATACAATGCTTAGACACTTGTTTTTATGGAACAGTAAAAGACCTCAGAGTAGCAGTCACCAAATTACTGATGGACTAAGCCTGCAACCTTAACTGAGTGGTTTTAGCTCATGCAGACTGACCGTGCTTTTCTTCTGCAAAGGAAAAGAACCAGCAGTNAAAAAAGAAAAAAGAGACAGAGAGAGAGAGAGAAGGAGCAGAGGTACTTCTCATCACCGTTCAGAAAAGTAGTGGTGGGTTATTTCACCAAGGTGGGAAATCTTGGTGACCAGGAATGGGAAAGATTGCATAATTCATATTGTGGGGCAGGAGGGAGCTCTGGGGTGAGAGAAGCAGGTGTCTCAGTCTTACTTGTGGAAGAGGCTGAGGGCTGGTACACGCTCTGGGTTGAAAGTGATAAAATGAGGCTTCCCACCTTCCTCACAGTGTTGGGAAGGAGGAGAGAGAGACTGCCAGCCCAGCTCCTGGAAGTCAGAGGAATGATGTTCTCCTTGCAGTGCAAGGAAGGGAACTTTTTGCACCCAAATACAATATGCTTTCCCTTGACCAAAAGACACAGAGCCTACCACATCACCTGGGGGCAGAAATAAAAGTTGCAAAAAAGCCGGATACAGCAGAGCAGTGTATGGAGGGATCTGAGTAAGGATCCTTTCCTGTTCTTTATTTTCTGTAATGGGAGAGCCTGCAGCTGGCAGTTTCTGGAGGACACAGCCCCGTGGGCTACTGGTGCTAATCTTAGAATGGCATGTTCAGTGCTTCCTGCGCCCCGGCCCCGCGCCCCGCGCCCGCAGGAGCCGCCAGCACAAGGCACCCATGGAACCCTGCCGGCCTCCCAGCTCTGATCAAAGAAAGGCAGCTCTGTTTTCAGGCTGAAATTAAAAGAAAAAGAAAGAAAGGGAAAATCGACCCCGAAAACAAGAGGTCAGAGAGGCCAAGAGGAAGTTCAGTGTCTTTTCTGGGTAAAGGCAAAGGGCTGTCAGAGAAGCCCTTGGAGAAAAGCGGGCTATGAGGGAGGCAGCCTTTCCGCCACAGACAAGAGCACTTGCAGCTGCTTCGTTTCAACTGAGTCCTTGCTTCAGGTGTCCATTCTGCCATGCCCAGGTATCCTGGGAGCTGGTATGATGAGCCAAGCCTCCCAGTCCATCCTGCATTCTCCAGGCTCATTCTTTGCTCCTTCCTCTTTCCAGCCTGCCCTCCCTTCACAGGGAGACACAGCCTACATCTTGCAACTGGTGTCCCTCCCCACTTAGCCCAGCCATCATTTTTCGTGTGCAGCAGGTTGCCCTGCTGATCTGCTTACCTCACTCTTTTTTCCATTCCATTATCTGCCACTTTCCCTGCCTGTAATTACTCCAGTGAAAGGTGAAAAGATGAGGGGAAGGTGTGTGAAGGTCACTGGGATGAGACAGCTTGATATGACTTCCTTGGATTCAGGAAAGCTGTTCCAAAGTGTATGGGAAATTTAAAGGGAATGGCAGACACCTACAGGGGCTTGTGAGCCTGGGAAAAAGAAAATAAAATTTATTGGGAGCATTTATTTACAGCTCCCTGAGAAAAGGAAAGGCCTTTTTCCACAGTGCAAACAAAACCAGAGAAGCAGTAAGGGCATTGAGGCAGTGGGATGGGAAATGTGGTGCTGGTCATGGGTTCATGGTGGTGGTACAGGGAGCTGTGAAGTGTGAAGTTCCCTACTGATGGTTCATAGTCTGGTTTCTTGTTCTGAGCTCCCCCCCTCTAACAAAATCAGGATTGTTATTCCTCGTTGGAATAACAATTCTTGGTTAGTTATTCTCTGTTCATCTGGCTTGGTTTGCCCGGCATCAGATACTAGAGATGAAGAACAAAGCTTTCCTTTCATCAGCTTTGATTTCAAGTCTTTTTACTCACACTGCTCAATAGACACATAGCAAAGAAAACAAGGCAAATGTGGGATGACACCAGGGCAGTGTGATGTGGGAAGAGCTGCATCATCCAGACTCCAGCACAAGCCTTCTGCTTCTCAGCCCGCTGTTGGCCCAGGGGAGGGGAAGCTTCTCTCAGCCGTGGTATTTCCTCCTTCCCCCCCCCCACACCCGCCTCAGTGTTGCACTGAGAGAAAAGCAGAACAGCAAGGGACACATCTCCAAGCAGATGTTGGCTTGCTGTGAGGACTGGGAATGGCTTCTCACAGCAGAACCACTGGAACAGCAAGGCTGATGGTGACCAGGGCAGTAACAAGGATATGTGAGGGCTGAGGATGTGTATGGGAATGTACATTACTGCCTGCTCCCTCTGCTCACTGCAAGGATAAGAGGAACAGACACTTGGCTTGACACACCTGGTTTGCTTCCATTGAAAAGTGGAGTGTAGGCTCTTCAGCTGGAGCTGACAGGCTCTGCATGAATTACTGATTTTCTGGGATATTTGAAAATGCTGCTAAATCCTGTCTTCCAAAACTTCTTGCTCTCAGGCTGGCTGATTGATGCCAGATGTGAGAAACTCTGCTTCAAGTCCTTGCTTACTCTTGAACTTTGTAACGCATACACAGGCTTGCTTTTCCCAACCTTCACTCACAACTTCTTGTTCCTGGTTTGTCAGAACAGGCCAGCAGAGACCAACTCAGAGGTGGACAAGTCAGCATCACCCTCAGTGGCTCAGCTAGCAGGGAAGTTCAAAGAGCAAGCAGCCAATATCCCTGGAAAAGAGGTAAGGTGCTCTGCAGGCACCAGCAGGAAATCGAGTGGGAAGTTAATCACTTGTCTCTTCCTGCTGGAACATCAGTGATCTGAGCATGAATCCACCTTGATTTTGGATTTGCACAAAGGATTCATCTCCTCGTGCAATGCAAGCTGTGGCTGTATCTTCCATGCATTGCTGATGGGTGGATGAGTGTTTTGGTAGCGACACTAATAATGACATTGCAGGGCTTGGTAGGGTGCACAGATTTACCCAACAGCAGCAGACAGCAGTGCATGCCTGTCCTATTTGGACTGGCTTTTGTGGGCAGGCAGCAGCAATGAATAATGAAATAGCCAGTATTAGTGGGGAAACAAACAAACAACAGATGATGCAGTGTAGCAGCCAGTGGCAGGTCAGCAGCACCTTGTTCACAAAAGGATGTTTCTTCCACGTTATTACTTCTGTGTAGGTCTCAGAGAAAGCTGCCTCTTTACTCACCTTCATTGCCTCTTCCCAGTAATATTTCAGACTCTGTGCCTATCTCTATCATGCCGAAACTTTATTTTAATGAAATCCCACTCTGCCAAGCATTGCCTCACATGCTGCCTTTCTCCAGCTAAGCAAAACACTAGAATACCTCTCTTAGGAAGAAAGGAAAGTCAGGGTTATTTATGAAAGGAGGTTGACATTTTCAGAGAGCCTCCTGTATCATTATGCCTTTTTCTTTTAGAAGCATAAATGTTTGCTGCTGGCCCTTTTCAGGCATCTTTTGAAATGGAACTGCTCCCTTCTGCCACTCAGCTCCTGATCCCAGCCTGGCCTAAGGGTATCCTCCCTGTCACCCCTCCTGACTTTGGCTGGATGCAGTGGTGACCTCTGCCCTGCAGGGCTGGCATGCCATCATCTATCAGAGGTTAGAACTCCCAGGATGGGAATAGCCAATCTTTTCCCAAGCACTATTTTTTTCCCCTCCAGTCGCCAGCACGCCAATCCGTCCATCCCATTACAGTAATTTCCTCTTTTGAAGGTATGGGATTTAATTGCACTAAGTCCCTCATCCTTCAGAAGGCAGAAAGTTCCCAGACCTCTCTTGTGTTATCTGCAGACCTCTGCTGCTCCCAAGCCATGGCAGTGTGGAGGGGCCTCACAGTGTGAGGAAACTAATTTTCTCCAGAGACAGAGGAGGACAAAGTTTCCTGTCTTTTCTCTCCAAGCCATCTGTCACTTCCCCACCAGCTTTCTCAAGCTGGCTTCAGATTAATGGCCCAAGGGATGGTCTTTAACCCTTGCTTGGCCCATGCCAGCAGAGAGGAATCCTGAACACCAGGGAACCTCTGACACAACCTCATCCACTGTGGCACAGCACAGCATTTCATGGTTGGAGAATGGTGGGGTTTCCACAAGACACATTATTGTTTCCTGGCATGACACAGGGATAAGGGCAGGGCTGCCCTGGGCTGCTTAGAGATGCAGCACCTCCAGAATTTAAGTAAGTGGCACCAGGTCCACAGCTTCTCCAAGACAGCCAACTGTACAGAGGGCAAAGATGCCATAATCCAACTTTTCACATGCCAGCCTGTGAGAAGGCAACAAAATTATCCAAATACTTTATTGTGGATATTATCCAAGATTACAAATATTAGCCAGTTATTTTGGATTATTTTTTTAACACATGAAAAGTGTGTTAACAGCTTGGCAGGAGACTACAAACCTGGCATAAAAATAGAGACGGCTTGGTTTCAAGTAATAGTTATGTGCAGTAGTTATGTGCTATGCATCCTTTCCTTCCTAGGGTGCTCTCTCATAGTTCTGGGAGTCCAAGGACATTCAGAAGGAATCCATGTCCCTGCCATTAAGTTGCCTTGTTCCTTCTCCTCTGGAGAATCTGGTTTTTATTCAAATTTAAGTTTGCAGCTGAGGCCTTGTCCCTTTGCACTGCTTTCCTTCATCCAAGAGAAACAAATGGGGCAGAAATTCTGAAAAAGTCAGAATTCCCCTTTTTGCCCCCAAAATATAAGAGACATAAAGTAGGAAGTCATGAACCAGGTAGGCAGCTGAGACTCATTGAAAGGAAATCCTGGTAATGACAGGAAAGAGCACAGTAGCAACTTCTCCAGTATGAAGGGATTTCCAGCAGGAAGCTCTGCAGACAAAGATTCTGGAAAGGCTTCTCCACCTTCCACAGTTTAGAAGAGTGTCTGTTGCACAAAGAAAAGGATACAAACTACTCTTCCAACACTAAGACTGAGCTCTAGATGCCAGAAACACACACATGTGCTAATACCATCTTTTGCTGCCTTTGGATGACTCATTTGGGCTGGCTGAGCCCTGCCTCTCCAGCAGGTCACTCACACAGCATGCCCTTTGGTGCTTGAATTTCACTTCCTTTTTAAGAAACCTGATTTCCCTGCTGCTGAGTTGGTTGTTTTCTTCTCTTAGGTACCACCACATAAGCCAACTCGGAGGAAACCACCCTGCTCCCTTCCCTTGTATCCCCACAAAACTGAGACAAGTGACAATGATGAGCAAGTGAGTATCAATTTAATAGGGGGACGAGGTCTTTCCTCTCTGCAACCTGTTCTCTCCTGAGACACGAGTTTGGAGGTGGCAGAAAGGTCAGGCTGTGCAGCCAAAGCCATCAATCATGCAGCAGCAAACCTGCCCCTGCTGTCACACATGTACTGACCCAGAGTCAGCTCCATGCTGTTCCCTGCTCCTGCAGCATGGATGCACAGCCCATGTCTACAGCTTCTGTTTTCACCCTTGGCACACTGATGGATCCATCCAGTTACCACTGTTCAGGAACCACTGGTACTTATTAGATTTGAACAGGGAGCACCCATGTTGCTTGTTGAGCATAATGGGGTGCTAGTTCTGCTCATGAGATTTTTCCATTTTCAGGAAAAGGGGACAATTAATCCAGAGGGAACAGAGGGTTTGTTGGCAATACCCAAAGAGTATTTCCTCAGGACCCTTGAATGAGCAGGTCCCAGTAAGCTGGCTGCTACTTATGAAATTTTACATTCAGGCCCTCTTTGGTCACTTCTGTCCTTTGGTATTTCAGAGTATGAGGTCTACCCACCAAATTTCACGTTGTCACCTGCCCTTAACAAGCAGATAGTCCTTTGTCCTTATTATCTGTGAGCTACAGGATCCATGCCAAAGGAACATTTTAAAATGTTAGATTGCTTTCTTTTCTGAAAAAAGCAATATGCCCCTTCTCAAAGCAATGCTCCCTCTTTCTCAAACTGCTTCCAGACTTTTCATGGCTCTACCTTTCCTGCCATTTAGGCCTTTCCTGCTTATACTAATTGGATGTCCTTTAACTTGGTTACTCAAGTGGTGGCAGAAAGTCTTTCCCGTTACAGAAAGTTCACAATATTTGCCAACATTAAGGCTTTAAAAGGTAGAATTTTAATCTGCCTGGTCCTGAAATAATACCAGGGGAAACTCTGCCACAGGCTAGATACCTTAGTGAAGGCAATGTAGGAGCAGAGCCATCAAGCCTCACTTAACTCAGGCACTTCAGACAGCAGCCCTTTTTCCCCAGAGGAGTACATGTATCTAGCCCTAGGATGGCTACATAACAAAAGGAGAACAAGGTCAGGAATGAAGAAAAAGAAACTTTTGTGTGGAAACACTATATGAAGCTTCATTTGCTTCCCTACCAGCAGTTTCTGCTTATCTCTTCCAAGTTTTCTGCCTTTATTGTATTTCCTCTTTTTCACCTCCTACACTGTGACATTTTCCTGTTTCATTTTATTTTGCAGAAGCGGTCGCCAAATGCTTGCCCCATACCCAAGGTCAAGGTGAAAAGCTCACCCATGATTGAAAAGCTGCAGGTAGGTCCTGGCAGAACCCACAACCCCAGCAAATTAAAACTGATTGGCATTGCTCACAGCTGCTTCCCTTGCAGAGCAGCCAGTGGGGAAGGGGATGCAGGAGCCAGGAATGACAGCCTGGTAAACAGGGCAGTGGCCTCACTGGGGAGGAACCAGCCCCACCACACACAAAAAGGAAGGCAGAGCAGGTCTGGAAATGTTAACGGGCACCAGAAGCAGTCCAGTGATGCCCAGGTGTTTCCATGAGCATGTCACTGCACGGATCAGGATCACTTGGATCTGTGGAGCACATGGCCGGGCATGGACATGGCAGCAACACTGCTCGAGCAGGGAGCACGGGCAGGAGCCTCAGTTTAAATGCAGCTCTTGAGAGAAAGTGAGGGAAACTCTGGCTACTTCCTCCAGCTCTTTCCTGACAGCATTGTCACTCACACTGAGTCCCCTGCACTCTATTGGGGAGCTGGCCTCAAGCACAGGCAGTGACAATCCTGGCAGTGGGGCATGTTTTCCAGGCTCTGGCTGTGCTGTGTGTGTGCCTGGAAGCTCTGTGCTGCACTTCCCTCATCTGGATTCCTGCAGATACACACAAACACACCCAGCACTTCCTGCCCTTTTTATGTTTCTGTGGTACCTGAGCTGTATTGCTGAGGGCAGCTCAGCCCTCGATGGGCTGAAAACAGAGTGCCCTGCCCCTGCCAGCCGCCTGTCCCTGGCAGCACATGTCACTCCAGAGCCTCCTGGCCAGCCTGACACAACCTGAGCCTATTCATAGCACTGTCCCTCCTGATGCACCCAAGGACATTTGCCTAGGGGAGCTTCTCAGTGGGGGGCCAGCAGGAAATGTTTTGCCACAGTTAATCACAAGCTTGCTGCTTTCCATGATCTTCACACAACTACACAAGTCGTTCTGCAAGACCTGCAGATCAGGCTGGAAAATGCGAGCTCCAGTTGGGCACACGTGGGACAGTTTAAATCTTGAACCATTGTTGGCTGTACGTTCAGATTATCTGCCAGCTCAGCCACTGCAGACTGTGCTGGCTTGGCTGGGTCATTGGAAAATCCCAAAAGGCCTCAGGATGACAAAAGAACATGTCCAGAGTTCCAGCTGCCAGGGAAAGACAAATGTCCAGTCATAACTTCTCTGCCCAGACTTGTTTGTTGACAGTGTCACCAGGAGAAACCCACAACCAGGAGGCCTGTGGCTTGTGACAGCTGAGAGATGTGGCAGGGCAGGGGTTCCCCTGTGTGGTTATCGTGTGTAGCACAAGCTGCTGTCACACATGCCCCTAATGGGGGTTTTTCATTGCAGGCCAATCTGGCTTTTGCTCCAGCTGCTCTGCTGCCGGGAGTGTCTCCCAAAAGCCCTGGGCTGAAAGTCCTGGTTTCTCCGTTCAGCACGCCTCCCTCAACGCCCACCAGCCCAGGGACTCAGTCCCAGCCCAGCGAGACACCAGTCAGCTTTGATCAGCCCCCAGAAAGCACTCAGCTGCAGTTCTACAACAAGGTAGGATATGCATGCTAGGATTTCTCCATTCCACAAGGCTTGCTTATTGCTTGGAGATGAAGAGGAGGCTGAGCCCTCAGTCCTGCTGTAAGAGGTGTATTTGTGGCCAAGAGAGAAAATGCACCAGGTTCCAAACAGCCTTTTTGTAGTTGTGTGGAGTCTCCTCTCTGCCTGCCAGCAGCTCCAAGCAGCCTTTGTTCCAGTGGGTGAAGGAAGGGATGAAGGGGCAGGACCCAGTCACCTCAGCTTGGCAGTAATGGGGTGGCTGGTGCCAGGGAGTGCTGTGAGCAGCTTCACATGCCAGTGAATGTCTGAGGTGGATGAGGCTCAGTTTGGGGAGCCACACAGAGCACGGCAGTTCCACCAGAGCGCTCGGCACTTAAGTGAGGAGCTATAACCCGCATTCACCATCACCAGCTGGAGTGTACAGCCTCCTTCCTCCACCACCAAACTGCCAAGAGTAGAAAAGGCTGGTACATCCAGGGGTATTTTCCTCTGCTGTGCTTTCCTGCTTTCCATTGCCACTCTCTTGACTGCTTCAATGTCTGCCTTTCCTGCCTCCCAGGTGCGGACGCGAGGATCGATAAAGCGCAGGCCTCCCTCCCGGAGGTTCCGAAGATCTCTGTCCGAGTACGGAGACGGGGAAGATTTAGGGGTCAACTTGTCCTCTCCAGAAAATGGTGCCAGGGAAGATGAGGTCTTTGGGCCCAACGGCAAGACAGAGGAGGTGGAAACAGGGAGCAAAGAGCAAAAGAAACAGGCAGGGTCTGAGGAGAAGTCGGCATCAAGGACAGGATCCGGCAGATCAGAGGAGGAAGAAGAAGGGAGCAAAGGGCAGAAGAAACAGGCAGAGTCTGACGAGAAGCCCCCGTCAAGGAGAGGATCCAGTAGATCAGAAGAGGGGGAAAAAGGGGAAAAACAGGCAGAGGAAATTACTCCTTGCAAGAATAACACAGGGAATACAAAGGAGGAGGAAGTGTGTCACGATGCCTCAGGAGAGGAGAACTCTCCTCAGCCTCCCTCTGGAAACAATGAGATGTGTGACAGTCCCCAGGGAGAAGAGCAGCAAAGCACTGCCTGTGAACAAGGAAAGGGGGACAAGGAGAAGGAAGAAGCTGAAGCTGAAACAAAGGAGAGCAGTGAGAGCACAAACACACAGAGAACATCAGACACCGAAGAAACAGCACTGGCACAGGATGCAGTGGGATTAGGGACTGCCAGTGAGCCTTCAGTGTCAGTCACGCAGGACCAGGGCACAGCGTAGCTGTGACACACAGGTAAGATGGGCCAGCATGATGGTGGCTCCTAAGGCACATGAGGGTTTTGCTGTTAGCAAAAATGGCAACTGTGATAGAACACAACAACAATTTTGCTGCTCCCCACATGTCAAAAGCCTCAGGTCTCAGGCCTGCAGAGAGTGTGAGGCTGGGTACTCAAAACAACCAGCCCTCCTGGGTGGTGTTACAGAGAGGATGGAAAAGAATAAAAACTGATTCTGGATTAAGTATAATGGAGATGCTCTGCTTACCAGGCACCCTCCTGCATTGTTGTTTTGAAAACAATCTGAAAGTACTTGCAGTAAAAAGCACATTTCCCCAGCAGTAACCATGTGTACACTATATCAATATGACTCCTTACATAGAAATATTTACATGTGTGCACACGTTGTATGTATACATGTGTACATAAATATATTCCCTATGTGTTTAGCTTGTGAGCTTTGCCAGAAAACCCAGGGCACACCAGTTTCATGATCAGCTCTGAAAGCATGCAAGCATGGGCCTTTGCCACTGAAATAAAAGAGGATTTCTGCTGGCTGAAGCAGGCCTTGTTCCATGCACCTTCTTGTGTGTTCTGCAACCACTGATAACATAGCTACAGATGCCTGAGGACGTCTTGTCTCACCTCAACAACCTCCTCTTCAAATGCCTCCTTGGTTTGGCAAGGAGTAGCTGCAGGAAGGATTCTGGTGCTCAGGCTGCAGCTCACCTTTGCCTCCTAGCACAGAAACCACCCAAGTACTCCCAGTACTTCCCAGCACTGTCTTTGCTTAGACCCATGATTATTTTTCATTATTTCCTTACTTATTTTCCCCTCTCGAAAGGACATACCCAATCAGGGCAGAGGAGACTTAACATGTGGATGGGAGCCATCTAACCCAATCAAGATGGAAGCTACTGGAAAACCTTCAGTGGCAGGAAAGGAGCAGAATGCAGAAATCCCCTGAGGTCCAGACTCATCACAAGGCTGAATGGCCACTCGCTGGCTCTCTGCTTTGCACCACCATATTTTGGGACAGCTGGAACAGGAGACTGTTTGCAATCTCTTCAGAGTTCAAAACTCAGGTGATGGCTGGCGTTCCTTGGTGATATTTGGGGACTGAGAGACCTGATACCCGCTGTCCTGGAGCCAACAGCCACCACCACTCATGGTCCTTCTGCTTCTTCATCCTGCTCCAAAAAGTTTTTTTCTTCTCCCCTGCATTGGTCTTAGATGAAGTTCATCAGTTACGTACATACATACACGTATGGTGCCTTTTTGGTAACTTCTTTTAAAGTACTTTGGGTTCTAAAACTTCAGTAAATAATGTTTTAACAATAGGAAACAGAATGTTTTCTCCATATGTGCTGTATGGCAGATATTGTGAACCCTGAATGTGGGGAAAACTCCTAGAACATTGATCATAAAAATATATAAATACAAAATATAAAAGTAAAATCCCTTTGAAGTGGGGCTGATCTGTGAAACAGCCACCTGTGGTAGGCTGGTAGGTCCTGTGTGCTTCAGCTTTGGGGTGCTTTTAGTGTGGTGGGAAGTGACAATCAGCACATCATATGCAAAGAAAAGATGTGCTGAGTAGGTCAACAGGGCAAGTTCTCTTATCTGGCTCTGGTCTCCAGTCCAGATTTAGAAGGGCTGCTTGCCCATCAGTCTTTCTCACTTCCAGACCCTATCCAGTCTGTTTTGAAACTTCTGCTGTGTGGCCACTAAGAGCCACTCAGTATAGAAACCATCCCAGCTCCCTGGAAACAGTCAATTAATTTTGTGCAGGTCAAAGAAGAAGTCCTAGCTGGCTGAGTTTCCAGTGGAGTTGCCTGGCTGAACTGGTGAAGCTCGGGCAGCCAGTCCCTCCTAAGTACTGTACTAAATTTGTATTCATTCTTGGGCTACTAAAAGTCATGGGCTAGCAGTCACTACAGTTTTAATCTGTACAGTATTTGGGGGAAGGTGGATGTCAGATCCTCACATGACCAGTTTCCCGACAGCAGTGCCTGAAGCTGTGTTGGCCACATGGAACATAATGTCCATACTGTGACATGGACTGAGGTCACACTTGCTGAGAGCCAGCAGCTCCTGCTCTCCTGAATTATCATGGGCTTGTTGGCAAACACGACCTCCACACCCTTTTGAGCCATGCTGTGGAGCATTGTTGCCTTTGAATCCATTTTAATCTGCTTGCTCTAGCTTGTATTCCAGGGCAGGCTGCAAGCATTGGCTGCCCGTTTCTTCTCTCAGCAGTGTTCCATCTGGATGTGAGTGGTTGTGCCTTACTGTACATACAGATGTATGTGTGCCTGTGTAGAGAACGTGTATGTGTGTCCCGAGCACGGGAATGGAAATCTGAGGGAGAAACGCAATAAATAAATGGTGGAATAAAACAAAAGCAAACAAAAAATCTGTATGTTTTGTTTCCTCCTGGAGAAATGAAGAAGCCCGAGGAAGAATGGACAGAACTAGTAGCAGCGGGCAACATAGGGGTGAGATTTCCACTGGCATTAGGACTTCAAAATTTAAATGTAATATGAGAGAGCAACTACTGAGGAACAGGGAGGAATAAACACTTTTTGAAAAATGTCTGGGATGCAGAGGCATGGAAACACGAGGATGTCAGGAAGCATTAGCGGGACAGAGCACATCAGGATTCCAAGCAGGAGGGTGCTGTGGGCTCAGAAGCCCAAGGCGATGCCCGTGGTTCCCGTGAGCGCTTGTCCTGCCCGTGGATCAGCCCCGGGAGGGTCCGAGCACGCCCGGGACACGCGGGCACCCGGTGCG
>VYXD01004340.1:505882-545378 GCA_013397195.1 Hylia prasina | reverse complement strand
TTTTTTTTTTTTTTTTTTTTTTTTTTCCTGTGTGTGGTTTGTTTGTGTTGCTTTAGTGGTCTGGGTTAGTGGAACCCCACAAGAAATGATTAGCACAATGGAGAGGATGTGAATGGCTTGTGTAAGAGAAGGCTGTGCCAGGAGAGGACAAGAAGTTCTGAACTGGCTTTACTGCCAGCAGAGAGACTTGGGGAACTCTAACTGCAGTGATTCACTGTTATCTCTAACTGCAGTCATGTCGAAAAGCAAGTGTTTACTCATATTAGGGTTTAGCAGTAAGCAGTACCCATAGCACAGAAGATGTGGCAGTGCATCCTAAGGCAGGGTTAACATCAGTATATTTTGCTGAGCAGGTTGAAAGTAAGTTTTTTCCCCCCCAATCTCTTTTCTCTTTAAAGGGTCATTCTGTTACTTGTCCGGAATACGCTTTTTTAAAAAAAAAAAATGAAAATGTTTATATCAAATAAAGGTATTGGTATTCATCTGGGACAGAGTTGATAGCTTGGATGGTGCTAAGTTTTGGACTTGTGGTGAAAAGAGCCTCAATGACAGTGTTTTGCCTTGGTTACTTGTTTTGCATTGGCTTACACACCCCAAGGCCTATTTTGTTTGTCACCCCTCCCCGACAGCAGGTGGGTGGGAGGTGCATGAGGAGTTGGGAGGGCACCACCGAAGTCATGGTCAGCAATAAAAGCTGGGAAAAAAAGGAGGAAGGGGCTGTTTGGAATTGCAGCATTTGTCTTCCAAGTCACTGTTACGCCTGAGAGAGCCCTGCTTTCCTGGAGAGGGTGAACACCTGCCTGCTGATGGAAGCAGTGGGTGATGGCTTGTGCTTTCCCTATGTTTTAATCTCAGCCCTTGGGATTGTTCACTTCTGCACTTCCAGTTCTCTCCCTGATCACACCGGGGGTGTGAGCGAGGGGCTGTGCAGGGCTGAGCTGCCTGCTGGGGTGAGCCCACACTCCTTGTATATTGTTCCCTTTGGCTGCTGTGCCTTTCAGCTCCTGCATTTTTATGTATCTGTTGAGTTGGCACTTTCCACTCGGTGCTGCTGCTAGGTTTTGGCTTAAAGTGCATGAGGAAAGCTGGAAGGCTGTGGTGGTTCTGGTGAGCTCTCTTTCCTCCAACCCTGCAGAAAAAGATGCTTTGTGGTGCATTTACTGGTGCTTTGCACACATGGTGTTAAGGGCCACGAAGGGAGCTTGCTCTGAAACACTGGTTATACCCTGCCTTCAGTGTTTCAAATCAGGTTGAGATTCTCATCCTTAAGGGGAAGTTAAACCCTGGGCAGTGTAGCAATTGTCAGTGGTTGGTGGCACTTTCAGTTCATGAGATAGAGGTAAATCAGGGCAGGTCATCTCCGGGTGGGTGAAATGGCCATTGCTGGAGGCATTTAGAGTTGGCTTCAAGCCACCTGTTATTCAGCAACTTGTTTTTTGTAACGTGTGCAAGTGAAAGGTGGTGAGCAGGGCTCCCTCTTGGTAATGAATTCCATAAAGCTGTATGTGCAGCACACCACGCGTGTAAAGTGGGAAAGTGATGTAGTGTGCTACAAGAAAGGCCATAAATTCTTCACAAAAGAGGTGTTCCTGAGAATAACCATCTGAACCAGCTCCTGCTTGGTGTTTCCTAACCCTTCCCAGTTGTACAAAACAGTATGCAGTGGCCTGGGCTAGGGTGTTGGTCTGGTTTGAAAGAAAACAATGGTGAAAGGGCTGTTTTGAACACAGATTAGTTCCTGGTCAGATTCGTCTTGTTCTGAGTGTGCATGTGAGCTATTTAAATTGGCACCACCACTGACAAATTCTTGTGGAACAATGCTTTGAAATATTTAGCATGGGCTTTTCCTTTTGGTTGTGTGGTTGTGCTGCTGCAGGTTGTAGCTGGTTACGAGTTTGCTCAACAATTCAGTTAGTAAGTAAGTGTGAGATTGCTGCAAGCTTGGTGCCAGAGCTGGCTGCAGATGTTCAGCAGTCCACAGATCAGTAAGGAATCTGGTCCTCCAAGAGCTTTGGATTTGCTTGAACTGCTGAAGTAAGTCTCTAGTCACACCAGAACAGACTGGCTGCATGAATACCCTGTTAGCTGAGGAGGGTAATCACTTGGATGATGTAATTTCATCTGTCTTCTTGCTCATTTAAGTGGTAGGATTTTATTTAACAGGTTTTAATCGTGTCTGTCTGTATACAGCAAAAAAACCCAAACCTGTGCTCACCTTTCAGGCTGGTGGAAATACCAATACTTGGCAAGAGATGGATATAATTCTGGTTCAGGAATGATGACAGGTGGGAGTAACTGTTCATGGAATGCTACTAATACCTTGGATGGTTCAAAGTGCAGCTTTTGTAGATTTTTTTTTTTGTGTGTATAGACTGAGTTGGTTGCAGGTTTGTGGATTGATTACTGTAAAAGGGTCAGAAAAAGGGCAGCTTCCTATGTCTGATATGTAGGCTTTGCACTGTATCTCCTCATGAAATTTGTGTATCCACATCCTAAATTCTCCTGCCTAGTTTGTTTTGGAAATTGGTAGTTCCCATGCTGCTAATGATAGATTTTGTCAAAAAGATGCTGCACGCTATCAACAGTTGGCAACATGACTGGTATTTTTAACATAGTTTCACTTGAGATAGTATTAATAACCAAAAAAAAAAGAGAAAAAACCCTGGAGGGAAGCTTTTGTTCCAGCCAGCGATATGTCAGTCTCTACTGTCCACTCCATGGGTTGGGTTTTGCTGTTGTTTGGTTGTGAGGTTTTTTTTGTCTACAACTTCTTATCCTTAATACTCTCATTTCCTTAGTAGTTGTGACAGTTTTAGTGGATTGCTATAGCAATTTTAGGAAATGCTTGTGATGGGATGCTTTTTTTATTCTATCTGCCATGTGTTGAGATGTCTACCCAGCTTCTCACAGATCTTTAGCTAAGTAAGTTTCATTCCCTATTTGTGGGAAGAACCTGGTGTATTTCAAGGAGACTTTTCTGTCTTTTCTGCCTTTCTGTAATCTCAGTTCCCATTTTCTGGCATCTTTCCTTGTGCCCAGAAAATAATGTGCTGTGTTTGTTAGTGACTGTTAGTATTGTGAGATTAGAGGTAGAGCAGCTGCCATCAGCTGTTCCAGTTACCCTTTGCACTTTGAACAGCTTTACTTAACTTGCCCCCTTTGGGTTCCACTCCTTTGGTTTGGCTTTGTCAACAAGAACTGTTTACTTGGATTTGAACACTTGTAAACTTACTTGGGCATGGAAGGAAAACCACTTCAGGGCTGTTGAGCAGAAAGATGTGATGTGTGGTTTGGAAAGTACCTGAGCTGCAGATCAGTGTCCCAGCCTGCAGCATAGGCAGGGCAGTGTTCCTTTATGATCCCCAGGGAAAATTACTAGAAGTAACTAGAAGTTACTTGCCTCAAGACCAAGTATCTGCCCAAACCTGACATATGACTGATGCTGTAATAGGAGCATGAGGCTGTGCAGCTACACTGCTTACTTGTTCATAGTCTCAGCACCTTTACAAGCATCTCTGTTTTATGAGATGAGAGAGTGACATAGCAGTGAAATTATTTCCTCAGGACTGAACAAGAAATCTGTGGCCTGTCTGGCAGGGGAGCTCAGGCATTTTTTTTCTGTTTCTCATGCTTGTTCTTCATTTCTGGTTGAAACATGGGCTTTGAAAATAAATCTCAGCATAGGTTCTTTCGCTGCTCCTTGGCAGAACAATTAACAGCTCTGCATCATATGGAGGAGAGCATGCCAAAAACTGACCCTGCAGTGTGGGAGGAGAAGGAGGTACCAAAGTTTGTTGACTCTGCAGACTTGTCTTTAAGTCCTGTCAGGGTAGGTGTGTGGAGTGCTGAGATACATGGATGTTATTGTCTGCTTTGACAGCTTAGCCACAGCCTGCTCAAGACTTCTCAATGAAACTGCTTTCCTTTCACTTGGGGTGACAAGATGCTATTTTTTCCCCTCATGGTTGAGTCAGGCAGAGCTTAGCTGAACGTGCAAAGAGGCCAGGAGGAAGTGAATGTTGCATTAGCAGATGCTTGTCTCTGCCTGGGGGATGAAGGTTTCCAGCAGCATGGTGGCAGGAGGTGGTAGGTGTTCACGGGCTGGGTGTCACAGCTGTGCTTTCTGACTCCTGGAGCTGCAGGGTGCTGCAGGACCTGCTGTCTTACTGGAGACAGGAAGCTCTTTCCTCCAGCAGCCTGCATTACTTGACAGCTAAAAGCAGCTGCTAAAAGCTGGTCTGGTGAATTGGCATTTGAGAGTGAAATTAAACTCTTCTGTCCTCCTTCGAGGCAATGGAATTTAGTTTTTGTTCCTTTGAAACTTAGATGTCAAGCTTGGTTGGTGTGACTCTGTCTAGTCATCATTCCTGTAGCTGGTGTTGCTTTGAGTCCTGTGTAAATGCATGGAAGTGCAGACATCAAGATCCTGGTGACAGAGGGGCTGCAAGGACAGGCTCCATGACGAGGGGCTGGACACATGTGGCTTCTTAATACTTGTGTGTTGTCCTTGTGAAGTGCACCATGGTTTGCTCCTGGATGGAACTGCTGGTGTGGGTTCTGCTTTTCTGTGAGGACTAAATGATGTGAAGGAATTGTTTGTGTGGAGATTCTCTCCAGGATCTGGGTGCTTTAACAGATCTTGTGCAGTTTCAGAGGAATGATTTTGGCATGTCTGCTGTCTGTTAAGGCAGGAGAGGTAAGGTTTCTCCAGCAGGTGTTTTACCCACAGTGAAGAAATGGTCTGTGTGGACATAAGTGCCTGTAGTTGCAGCTGGGGACTATACCTTTGTTCTGGCTTTTGGGATGTTTTGTAGGGGTCTGGCTGCTGTTGTTTCCTGCTGATTGTACAGAGCAACTGCTTTGTGGGAGAAAGAACTAAATGCTGTGCAACCATAGTTGAGAATGCTGTCAACATTAGCTGTTTCACGAGACTCTTGACATTGAGTAAGAGTATTGGTTAATGAAAGCACTGATTCTCAAGTGTATATTGTTTTTGTGACTTAAAACCCTTAGTCATTAGGAAAAACCACATCCTCCTTTCTGATGAAAGTTCTGGGCTGCTGGGGAGACCAGAGTGAAGCTACTGAAACACTAAATTTTCTATCATTTTGGCAAGACCTTTCATCCATAAGTAACTTCATTTATAAATTGTATACACGGCTGTATTACCAGGTGTCTTTAAGATAAGCAAAGGAAGTCATTCATTAATAAACTGATGATTAGCCATTTCAAGAGGAGGGAACTAACACTCTTCCTGGTGTAGGATGGGAACTGTAGCAGCCATAAGCATTCAGTATTTAGCAATCTGATGAAAGTTTCCGTGTGGGCTGTGTTTGTGCTGGTGGAAATAAGATGCCTGTGATTACAGTGTTAGCTGTTTGCTTTCTTGGTTTGTTAGGTCTCCTGGTGATCAAATTGAGTTGAATGCACAGGAATTGAGTTTATTTTGGTGTGTTCACAGTCTTAATTAATAGAACGTTTTCATTGGATCCAAGATCTCAGTAGAAACAGTGGTCTGCAAAGAAATTTTAATTACCTATATGTTAATAAGTGTAAAACTTTGGTGCACAGAAGGATTTCTTTGTGATATGCTACCAAACCAAGTGGTCAACCGTATTTCTACATAAAAAAATGAAGACTATAAACAATTCTTGCCCAAAAATTTTTTTAAAAAATCACTGTGAGGTAAGTGTAAGCAACCAGGGAGTACAAGTAAAAGTAGGAAAAGATGACTTCACTTTTAAAAGGCATTGGTCTCCAAGCACTGGCAGTTTAAGCACTGTTGGATTCATACAGATGCAGTTACCCTGTGCTTTGGTGGGCTCAAAGGAAGTGAAAGGATTTTGCAGGTTTTGAGCAGATCTTCCCAAGCCTGAGGAGCAGCATTTAGGAGGAGGTGCTGCAGTTTGGATTTGAAAAGTTTTGGATGAGACCAATGCTGTGATGTGGCTGGGGACAAGAGTCTCTTCATACTGGAACAGGGATGGGTGCTGGGTGTCATTTCCACTTCATGGAAGGGAGCAGTGATCTTGCAAATGTGGTGTGTCACACTTCTTAGTGTCACCCTTGGAGCAGCTTGGTTACCAGGAGCTGCAGTACTTACTGTTCTGTTACTGTCCATCTGTCCAGAGCAAGAAGGACATCACAATAATGAAGGCCAAGGTACAGACTGGAGGTTTTAGTCTGGTGTCAGCTGAACAGGTGACCAGAAACTCTGAAAGACTGTGCTTTGGCCTGGGAAGAGCTCAAAGTCAGAGGTGCTGCACAGGTGTTGAGTTGCAGAGACACGTGGCAGATCCATGGTGGTAAAAGCAGTTGTGGAGGGCTCTGAGCTCTGCTTTAGTCCCATTTAGTGTGAGCTGACAACTTAGCATGGACAAATGTCAGACTGAGGCTGCTCTTTGCACATAAGGAGACAGATCCTGAGCAGAGACACAGATCTGAGTAGTCAGTGCAGTGATGGGAGCTTGAACTTGTTTTGCAGATGAGATTTCTGAGGTGAGATACTGAGGAAAGAGAGACCTGAGAGTAGGGAGAGCGTTGATGAAGAATGAAGATCCATGATGGGAGCTATTTTTTCAGATTAGTAAGTAAGGTTAGTAAGTTAGTAAGAATATGAGTGTCTTGTCCTGTTTCAAGAGCAGGAGGATTGTCTGGAGGGGAAGATGTGGATGGAGAGCTTTCATTGCAGTGTGGGGGTTGAAAATGGAGCTGGAGAGAGTTACTGTAGTTGGAGTAAAACTGCTCAAACAACACTAGAGATTTAAAAGCAATGGCTGAAGAGGCACAGGTGGTTTTGGTTTTTTTTTTTTCCAAATTATTTTGATGATAGGTAAGAAAAACAGAACCATTTTTCTGCTGAAAAGAATAAAAGCAGCTGAAGGCTAGATGAGATGTTCAGAAGGAAATACTGGGGCTATGGGCAGTTGGACAGGGTGATGGGGTCAGGGAGAATGCATAGGAGAAGAGCAAATGTTTATTTTTGCCCTGTGTACCTTGCTGACCTTCCCTTCCTAAAGCACTCTTCTCTCTCAGTTTCCTGTGATAATTTTTTCCTCTTGAGAGGAACTATGGCTGAGTAAGCTTGAGGAATAGAGCAGGGTGTAAGTGCGACTGAAATATGACTCAAAATTCAGCTTTCTCCAACTGGAATATTTAAATGGGTGGAGGAGCTGGAAGGTGGATGTAATCCTGGTAAATGTGGAAAGAGGAGGAAAAGAGCTAGAGCTGGAGATGATCCATGTGGATTTTATTATGAGAGAGGAGGCCAAAGAGTTCAAGGTAGTGGGAACATATCAGTACAAGTATGGGATTAGAGGGCTGAGGGTGAACAACTGACAAATCTTGTGGCTTCTCTACCAGTCAGGTTATAATTTAAGGAGCCTATGTCTCATGCTGTAAGGCAACAGAAGCAGGAAAAATATTTATGAAGCAGTGAAAGAGGCAGAGGGGAGAAAATCAGAAAAGAAGAACATGAAATTGAGCCAACAATAGGACAGATGAAAATTAAACTTGATAGAAATATCTGTACAGGATTACATAGTTCCTTCCTTCCCAGCCTAGGGAAGAAGTAGGGAGAAGTCTTTTTTTTTTTTTTGCTTCACTACAGTTCTAGTGAGTTAGAACAGTGACTTCCTTAGATGAGGCAGATCTGTGCTACCCACTGCCTGCGTGTGGCAAGGAGTTCTCTGTACCATGTACAAGCAGACAATGTCTGTGCAGACCCTTTTCTTCCTACACAAATACTGAGGGTATCTTGCTTGTTTTATGCTTGAAAGGGAGGTTTGTTCTGTGGTTTGGACTTAATACAATGGATTTTATTTTATTTTTCTTTTCTACACCATTAGCTGGAAAAAAATACATAAAGCACAGCAGCTCTCAGTTCATTTAATTTGATTGCTAGAAGTCTTTGTGTGTTCCAAATAAATATTTGGTAGTTGTTTTACAAAAGAATATTTTTTGGCCCATAGTCAGAGTATGTAGAAGAGAAAGGAAGCTCTGATAGAACCTCATGATGCAAATTCACCACCCCCACTCCCCAGCCCCTTGGGGCACGTTTTCTCTTGGAAATGAGAGCAGTGATGACAGGAGAATCTGAGGTATCAAGAGATAACCTGGTGGGACTGAGGAGTCAGTGAATTTTGGGAGTGAACAGTGTACTCTGAACAGCAGAATTAATGAATGGAGGTTTCTTCTGGTCTTGGTTATTGCAATTACTGTGATGTGCTCAATTCTCCCGCTGCTGCTTGCATGCTCATTCTTGTCAGATGTTTGCTGTCCAACTTCTGAAGGCTGCTGAGCTGGTTGCTCTCACTAAAAACTCAAACCTCATGATTGAAGAACTAATGTAGGTGGGTTTTTCTTTTCTTTCTTTCTATCTAAACAGTCTTCAACTTGCATCTTTCTGTTTGGTTTGCCTACTTTGAGCTACGTTATTCAAAGCTGAGAAACAAATCAGCGGAGTACTGATGGAGCAGGAAGGTTTGTTCTCCTGTTCTAACAAGGGGATTTAAGGTACTGGAGCCCAGAGACATAGAATCCCATGAACAGAAGTAGATTGTTGTTACCATCTCTGTGCTGAAAATCATGGTTTAATAAAAATCAAAACTTATACTTGAGGTACCAGGAACACACATTTGATGTGCACCCACCCTCACTGACTTGACAGGATTTTTGCTTTCTTGTGGATGTGACATGAACCCTGACAGACATTTTCTTGTGATGTCACAAGATCATGCTTTGTTTTTTGACATAAACCTGAATGAATTTAGAGATGTATCTGCTTAAATCTGGATAGGGATACTGCATTGGCAGTTTAGAAGGTGCCAGATAAAGAATATCTTCAACATGTTTTCCGAATCATGGTGAATTTTACTTGTTAGGAAAACTACCAGTACAAACACAATATTAACCTCGATTATTTTAACTTTGGAAAGTGATTGTGGTCGGCTTGCTGTTTTGACTGTGCATAAGGTAGAAAAAAAATTCAACTACTTTCATGCTTCTAAACTATAACGAAGTTATTATTTGTGAGGCCTTGCACTTACAGACCTTGGAGCATGGCAGAGAGCAGGAGTAGATGGCATAGCTGGGAGTGAGAGAAGTTTGCTCCTCAGCTTTCTGGAGGTGAGCTTTTGTTTTACCTACAGCTAGGAAAAACTGGAGATATGAAACAAGATGTGTGCCAGAGAGGAAACTGAGTAATAGCCGGGCCAGGTTGTTAGTTCCTCTGATGAGGCTTAATTATTACAATGTCTGCTGTCTGCGGGTACAGAAAAGTTCTAAACTCATCCTTTTCACCATAGAATTGACTTCCACAAAGTGTTGTAGAGGAAACATCTGTGAGTGGAAAACATCCTGTCACAGATAATAGAAGGAAGGAGAAGTGAATATATACTTGGCCTCTATACTTGTGTGATTGCAGGTATAATGCAATGTCTGTGCAATCACCCGCTGCAGGAGTTACTGATGCCTCTTCTCTTCTGCCCCTCCAGGCAGCGTGGTGTGAACTCCCCGATTCTCAAAGCAGCACTGATGAGTCTTGTTCTCCTCCTTTCTCCTCTTTGCCTTTCCCACGCAGTCCAAGTATCAGCAGTAGAGGTCATCACCCCAGAGGAGATGTTTGTGGAGAACGGGACGGACGCAAAGCTCCCGTGCACATTCACGTCCCTCGAAGTGATCAGCAGCGCAGCGTCTGTCTCCTGGAGCTTTCAACCAGAGGGAGCAGCCACTCGTATCTCAGTAAGCAATGGCTGGAGGGGAACACACCTGGGAGGGGAGGCAAAGCTGGGAGAGTTGAGCAGAGGTCTTCTAGTTGGTTCTAAGGAGCAAGCAGATATGGATTGGACCCTCCTTCGTGTGCCTTATGTCCGTCACTGTGATTTTAGCGGGCTTTTCTAGAGTTGTATGAAAATATTGCAGTCTGCTAGAGCTCTGCCAAGACTGGAGTGTGCAGTGACCACAAAATACCCTGGTTACTCTGTTACTCTTAGGAGAGGGATGTTGGTATGGAAGCTGTATTTGTGAAGTAGATGAGCATCTAGGAATCTTGTAAATCCTCTATCCTTTTGCATTTGACTGAATATAGCAGTCATAGAATTTGAATTACCATTTTAATTGCAGTGTTACATTGTGTCCTGTGCATGTTGTTTATTTTACTTATGTACTGTATGGCCTCTGAAAGGGTTTAAAGTAAGATCAGTCTCCCTGGTTTCAGAACAGAATTGAATAGCTCAAATCAGTAAGCAGTTACATCCTCCTATTATAGTTAATTGACAAGTGAAAAATCAGGCTAGCAAGGAACTTGGGCAAATGTTTGTCATTGCTCAGTTCCT
The DNA here is from genome assembly GCA_013397195.1 of Hylia prasina. Classification (NCBI taxonomy): domain Eukaryota; kingdom Metazoa; phylum Chordata; class Aves; order Passeriformes; family Sylviidae; genus Hylia; species Hylia prasina. The sequence goes on along the minus strand of VYXD01004340.1, from coordinate 535,044 downwards.
GTATGTTGGGCCCAAGTGGGCTCAGATCCTTTGGATGTAAGTCTTCAAAGAAATGGCTTTCGTAGGTTGATAGCCCTCTCCTTCCTCTCCTTCCTCTCCTTCCTCCCCTTCCTCCCCGCCCCTTCTNGCCTCATAAATGTGTATTTCCAGTGCCTGAAGGCATCCTCTCATCCTCTCCTTCCTCTCCTTCCTCTCCTTCCTCTCCGACACTTCTGCTCCTTTCTTGTTCCTTGTCCTGAGTGAGAATTTAGAGGAAGCAGAACAAGGAACCCTGGGACAGCTTTGAAGCTGTGGGGACAGCTGGTTGCTCTGCCTGTTTGTGTTTGTCTCCTCCCCTCTGCTGCAGACATGAGCTCATTTAAACTCTAGGAACTCTTCACTGCTCAGAGCAGAGATGGTCAAAACCAATGAATGAGCATCTTGCTGAGTATATAGAGCTCTGAAAAACAATCTTCTGAATTCTCAGTGAAATAAATATTTAGTTTTGAAGAGGGAGCTCTTCCCATTGGGAATCCAAAGCAGTAGTTGGGCAGAAGCTTACGGAAGCAGGGCATATTTCCTGCCATTGATGAACAGGATGGGTGAAGAGAAGCCATCTGTTTGTGTGCTTTCCACTCCCCATATATCCTGGTTTGCCATTCCCTTTCTGCATCACTGTTCAGTTGTAGGCATACAGCTTCAGCACATAACATTCTTTTTGGAATTGAAGTCAGTTCAGATGTTCCACCTGGATGTGGTTTTCAGCACAACAGAAAGAAAAGCAAATTGTCTTTGAGCAGAAGTGACCCAGCACAATTTGATTTTAAGTCCCTGTTTCTTTTGAGAGTCTGGGGAAGGTGTTAGAGGGGATGTTTATTTATGAGCCCAAGTCATGGCACTGCATAGCTTTGTGGGTATGAATTTGAAAGATCAGTCTTACAGTCAGCTTCTGTCTGAGCTAAGCCCATGCTTCTCTGGACAAGGATGGCCCTGTGCCCTTCAGAATCACAGTGGCAGTCTTGTGGGCATGTGGTGAGGCTGACTTGACTGGGAGCTTCCCCTGCTCATCTCCTTCCCTCACCACATGTTTGAAGGAAGTCTCATCTCACTCTGCCATAGGCAAGGGATGGCTTGAGTCATTTATCTTGTGTTTCAGGACTTATTTTACTTAGTGATTTCTCCTCGCCCAAGTGAGGAGATCTGGAGAGCTGGGGAATCTGCCTCTGCCCTTGTAGACTTCCAGTGGGATGACTTTCCCTGTGCACAGGGGTGTGGTAATGCAGTGCTGCTGTGTTAAAGCTTACAATCCAGCTGGAAAAGCTGCAGACTGATGCAGAGTCCCTCCAGCATGTTGGCTGCTGCCTCTGTGCTTGCCAGCTTTCTACCACATGAAATACTTCATTGAATCTGTGTTAATCTGTAGACAACAAATAAGATTGACTACAGCAGGACAGATGGCCATGATGTGCACATACCTGATCTGGACAAGATTTGTGCTGCCAAGTGATAAGGCCTGATACTCACAGTGCAGGTCTGATAGAGAGGGTGTGAAATAGCAAGCCTGAGATCAAGGGCAGGAAAAGGAAAAGGGATAGGAGGTGACTTGAATGGAAATACAACTGTCTTGTGTGTTCTATGGCAGCGACACTGCTTTGTAAATAAGGCAGGAGAAACAGGAAGCTGGAATATTGTCCTAAATTTCTTTCACTGTTCTCTGGAGACTGAACTGAAGGGAATTCAGGTTGTTTCTTGATTAGGCTTGTCTTGCTGTCTTGCAGGATATCCAATTAAGAAAGAATGTGCTCTTGCAATTCTCCTGCAGCCTTGATGCCTCTCTTAGGGTGTCCCATGTGTTTGAAAGCACAGTTGTCCTGTACAAGTCTATGCACTTCTGCTCTAAATTCCAATCTTGGGCAGGTATAGTTAGGAAATACTCAGTTCCTCCTTAGTACTAAAGGGGTTTATTCTTCAAAGATTTTTGGTCATGTATAGGGACTGCAGAGCCAGTGTGCAGCTTAGTCACTTAAAATCTGGGAAACAGTTATATTTAGTTACCTGAAGGTTTCTGGAAAACAGCTAGATATACTCTAAATTGGTCATGGGATTTTCTGAGGGGGTGGAAGGAAGGGAGAGTATTGCATGTTAATTTAGCTGTGCTTTGGTTGCAAGCAACACACAGCAAAACACAAGATGGGAAACTTGGTATCCTTTTCCTGCTAGGATGCAGGCAGCTTCCTGTGCCTGAAAGACAGATGGCTGTCCTTTAATTATTACCAGGTTACCAGGCTTTTTTTCTCTTTCCCCCACCTCGTCTGCAGAACTGTCCCCTACAAAACAAAAAAAAGAAAACCCCAGCCAATCCAACCGCAAAACAAATCAAAACCGACAGAAAACTGAAATTTGCAGTCTCTTGTGCTGGTATGGTTGAGGTACAAACATGGTTATGTGATCAAGAGACAACAAGGCAGACTGAAATGGTGAGGCAGGAGGAGAAAAACCTCAGCTACTGGCTGTGTCTAACACAGTTGGCTCTGGGAGAATGCTGTAGGAGTGAGAGAAGCACGGTGGCTCCATACTTGCTAATTGGATTGTTCTTATATCCTCTTTTCCTTGACTGCAGTTTTTCTATTACTCAAATGGGAAGTCTTACCCTGGAAAGGACATACCATTTAAAGACAGGATCACTTGGGCTGGAGATCTAAACAAGAAAGATGCTTCTATCACTATATCAAACATGCAGTTCCGGGACAACGGCACGTACATTTGCGATGTCAAGAACCCACCTGACATTGTTGTCAAACCAGGAGAAATCCGAGTTAGAGTTGTGGAGAAAGGTATTCATTCACCCTATGTGATTTTTTTTCCTTCTCACTTGTGGTTTTTTTTTTTTTTTTCCTTCCATTCCTTGTCTAAATCACTTTTATTGGGGGTGGGGGAGTAGCCTAGAGGGAACATCTGTTTTTTTGTTTTTTTTTAAATTCTCTTCTTCCAGGTCCTAATAATGGAACCAGTATCTGTCAGCTGTTTAAAAACTATGTCATACCTTTACCTCTATGCCCACTAATTCCTGTGGTTTAAACAATTGTTAGGAAAAGCTGATGGAAGGCTTGCTGAAAACACATCTTCTCATTTTGAAGTCCTATGAATATATTTCCTGCATTATGCTGCATCAAGGGTTAGGGTGACTTATGAAACGTGGTGGGCAAGGAGAAAAGGTAGCAAGGAGAAAAGGTAGCAGACTCTTCTTTTTGAAACCCTTCTGGTATATTTAATGGCATGCAAAACTATACATCTGGTCCAAACATAGAGAAAGTGAAATGCAAAGGAATTTGTGTTGAATGTGTGTTCAGTCTCTTTTACTCAGGTGTTCTTAAAGAATCCATGGTGGCTCTTACAAACTTCAAGGCCTGGCTACTTGCAGTTACATGAGGCTCCTGGTTAGCATTTGATAACATTTATCACAGTTCAAGAGCACTAAGATTCTGTTTGTCAGTTTGGCTCTTTATTTCCTTTGATCATCCAAAACATTTGATTGTTCTCCCTCAGCTGGAGGTCAGCCAAAGCGTGGTGTTTTTCCTACAATGAAATGATTGTTACAGTAATTGCATTTCCAAATCTATGATTTAGGAAGGACAAGAGTAAGTGTTGGATTCATAAATGGCCATGCTGATGCAGCTATTCCATTAGTTTTAGTATGTTAGGGAGGATACTTATCTGTGTGTTCTAATTGGAATGGTACTGCTGCTAGAGCAGGTGTGTACCCCTGCTCACGAGGTCATTCCATGTTCTTGCATAGGCAAGGTGTCTATCTAGTTTTTCTCTTGGGAACAGTTTGGGTTGGTGGGACCTCTGGAGGTCCAGCCATCACTTAGAACTCCCTGTTTCTTGGAAATTTGAAGCCTGTGTAAAATAGGGTCTGTTTATTTTCTCACAGTGATAGCCGCCGTGAGGAAGCAGTAAAGCAGGTGCTGGTTGGGCAAAGTCAGGCTGTCTTGGAAAAGCCTTTTCAGATTTTAACCCAGATTAAGCAACTAAAGACTGACTTCAGTACACTAATTCAGCTGATATTTTTCAACAGACTTGCATGCTGGCTTCTCCATAGTGGACATCTGGAAGAAGATCTCTTTGATTCTGAGTATTTGAAATGCTTCTCATCATTGGAAAAAATGCAGCACCACTTGTCTTCGGGTTCTTAGGAAGACTGAAAATGGGTTTTCAAGCTTTTCTAATAGGTTGTAACTCATCCTGAACTGAGGTGGAGCAAGTTTTTCCATTGGAATAAGTACACGATGGCACTTGTGCATATTGGCTTTTTACTATGTATACGTGTAATGGTTCTGAATCATAGGTCTGGTGTTGTAAACTGTTCAAAGCCACATTCATTCTTTGCACATTTAAATGAGCTGATAGATGATAGGTTAGCTTTAGGTTTTGGATTAAACATTTTATAAGTTCCATGGTGGCCTTATTTTTAAAATTTGCCAAACTAACTGAGTGGATTTTCACCGCAGTACCTACATGGTGTTTGCACAAATAGCCCTATCAAGTGTGTTGAAAGAATTCTACTGGCAGGGATGAAAAGCAAGACTGTTTTTTTAGTAGACTCTGATTCTGGAAAGGACTACCATTTAAAGCCTAAACGAGAGAAATTCATAGGGAATTCCAAGTTCTTACATTAGGCTGATGCTGCTTTTAACAGGAAGCTGATTAACACTTCAAGACAGCTTGTGTTACTTCTAGGTGATCTTTGATCTGAACACACATGGGGGAAAAATTAGAATGGTATCAAAGTCTTTGCACTTAGGAGCAATGGAAACCTCACTTTCCTGCCTCTTTCATAAAACTGATACTCACGTGGTCTCAGTGAAATGGAAATCCTGTCTGCACTTAAACCCCTACATTTTTACTGTGGTTGAACACTGGACTAGTGTTTGGCACAGCCTGGTTTTAGGTAGCAGGGGGGTCACAAAGATGGTTCTTGTGAGAAGCTGCTGGAAGCTTCCACCATGTCCAGCAGAGCCAGTGGCTGATGGCTCTGAAGGTGGACATGCTGCTGGCCAAAACTGGGCCAATGAGAGAGGCTGGTAACGCCTCTATGATGAAATACTTAAGAAGAAAATCAAAACAAGGTCGTGGGGGTTTTTGCTTCTAGTCAGAGAAGAGGAGGAGGTGAGGATATGTGAGGGAAAACAACATGGAGACACCAAGGTCAGTGGAGAAGGAGGGGCAGGAGGTGCTCCAAGCACTGGAGCTGAGATTCCCTGTGGTGAAGACCATGGTGAAGCAGCTGTGCCCCTGCAGCCCCTGGGGATCCACGGGGGANCATGACCTGTTTCCCTGTGCTGTCAGTGGGAAGGAGGGAGGGGCTGGGGGAGGGAAGGTGTTTTAAGGGCTTATTTTACTTCTCATTATCCTCCTCTGATTCTGCTAGTAATAAATCTCACTTTGCAACTAAAGTTGAGCCTGTTTTGCCCTTGAAATATTTCTCCTGGTCCTTAACTCATAAAGCCTTTGTTAACTTTTTTTTCTTTTCCCTCCTTTGCCCAGCTGTGGCAGGGGAGGGTAAGCAAGTGACTCTCCGGGGTACCTGGCGTTGGGCCAGTGTCAAACCATGACAGCTAGGTTGCCTGAAGAGTCTCCCATCCTTGGAGATAGCCCAGTCCAAAGAGGACAGAGTATTGAGCAAACTGTGCTACTTGGCCCTGCTGAAGAAGGGGGTTTGGATGAGACAATCTCAAGACATCCCTTCCAACCTCAACAATTCTGTGACAATCAGATGCAGGTGTCTGAGACAGATTTTTCTATACAGACGTCGGTTTTGCCTGTTGGATCTTCTGCTGATTCACTTCTATTTGGGACAAGTAGCTAGAGTAGCATGGAGTCTTGTAAGGAACCCTCTGGCCTGAGATGTTCCTTGTGTTAACCACAATGTGGGGGGAAGGAAAGGACTTTGTTTCTCGTTGGGGAAAGCTGTAATGGTAGTCTGCATATTCTTTGACTTGTAAGTATTTTGTACTCATTCTCTGATTGGCTTTTGTTTCTGGCTGCTCTTCTTTGGCCTACTCTCCCCCCAAATAATATTAGGGAAAATGTGAGTAAAGCAACAGTGTGCTCTACATGTTTTCCTAGTATTGTACAATGATCCTGACTTAAGAAGGGAAAAAAAATGAGTATAAAAATGTACAGGGCTGTATTTTGAGACACCAGAGTCATGTATAAACACTGCTAAGAGTGATCCTGGGTTGGAGCTCTGCTGTGTGCTGCATGCTCCCTGGAGAACACCCAGCATTCAGCACTCCTCGTGGGTTAGCGATGTGCTGTGTCCAAATCTGCTTTCCAAGCGTGCCTGCCTTTTCCTACATCCCTTGCTGGGAATTGCCAATGGCTGTAACCTGGGGTTTTATCCCCTCCAGATACAAAATGAGACTGGGTTGTCCTCATTGTCCTCATGTGTTCCCTGACATGTAAAAACCTTTGGTTCAACCTGAACTCTTTCCTGAAGGACGGTGACGTTAAGAACGCTCCTGGTGTGTGCTCTGTTCATGTGTTACTCTGCTGGCTGCCTGCTGCCGCTACCACTGAGGCTGCATGTTGTAATTTCTGGGTATTACATTAGTCCCTCCTGCTCTGAACAAATCCAGGCTCAAGGGCATTTGTGGTTTGCACTTCTGTTGAGCAGGGAATGCAGAAGAGTTGAATGTTTTCTCCCTTCTCTCCGCAGACAGCCTGCCTGCGTTCCCCATTGCCACCGTGGCAGGGATAGCCATCGGTACGGTTACAGGTCTCTCATCGCTCATCTCTATTGTCGTGTGTCTTGTCATCAGAAAGAACAACTCTAAAAAACGATACTCTGGGTAAGAGATCTCCCTCCTCACCCGTGGCTGATGTGAGGAACAGCGGCAGGATCAGAGGGAGGGCTTAAAGGGGGGTAGGAGTTGTTTCAGCCAAGCCTTGGCAATCACAGCTAGAGATAGGTGTGGTCATGTGGAACTGTGATCATTTGCCTTTAGTGATTTCCTCCGTGCTGTGCTCCAAGAGACCTACTGACCATGAGTCACACCTGAAAATCACTGGATGTTGAAGTTGATCCCCAGACACAAATGCTCTCAGAGCATTTAATCCAAGACCCCCTAGCTCTGGACTGTTCCCCTTCCCTCCAGCTCTCCTTTCCTTACCACCTCCAAAGGAAAAGCACCACACATGCACTTTTAAGGAATGCTGTGTGTTAAGACTAGGGCTGGGTTTTTCTGTTACCAGTGTCTGCCTCCTAAGCCTGGACCAAAACGCTTGGCAAATACTTGCCAAAACCCCCTTCATCACCACACTTGAAAGTAAGAAGGAGTAGCCACTCTGTATCCACTCTCATTCACTGTCTGTGTTTTGTCAACTGTTACCATCACTGCAGGGTTTTTAGTGTTAGGAGGCTAACTCCAAAGTGAAGCACAGTTCTTTGAGTGGGCATGTGAAAAAGCAACAAGAACTGACAAAGGCAGATGAGAGTCCTGTGGTGATGAAACTTGCTGCTGGTGGAGGAGGTGCTTCCTTTTTTCTCCTCTCTAATTAGCTGGTAATTTGCTTCTCTAAGGAAGAATGAAAATTATGTATGTAGTCTTAGAAACAACCCCAAAACATACAAGTTTCTTCTGTTCTTTGCCCAACAAATATTCCTGCTTATTGCAGGTTCTTTGGGTTGCCTGTGGGATATAAGAAAATAACTCCAAAAATAAGCTTGTGGGGATTTCCAAATTAAACTTTGCCCTGTCCTTTTCCCAGTTGGAGAGCTTAGACAAAGTGAGTTGGCTATTGCCCAATGGTAAGGCTAAATACAGCAAGGGTGGCTGTGTGTGCTCAGAATTGTGTGGAAAGCCTGGTTTTCCCTTTCTGCATGTGTCCTTCCCCTAAGAACTGAAAAGAAAACCCTGCAGTGTCATGCACCAGCAGTGTGCCTGAGGTGGCCTGCTTGCCCTGCTTCCCACTGACCTGCTCTCCAGTGTCTTCCTGCTGGAGGACACATGTTGGTGCTGAGCCTGGAGCAGTAGTTCATGCACTGTGATTTCTTGTAGCAGATTTAACTGCTCTCTTGGGAAAGTAATCTCTGAGGTTTAAGTCCTGCTTTCACTGACCATGCCAGCTCTGCATGATGTGTAGAAAGAAATCAAATGTGCTGTGACCCCCTCCAAACTTGCCGACTGTCTTCTACATGATGCTAACCCGGTGTGTGGTGGTGGAGAGAAGCACTTACTCCTAGATAACCATTCTGCCTTGAACTGAGGTGGGCTAGGGCCCTGCGTGGCATCTGGAACCCCTGCATGGCCACGGTTTCCATTCATGCTCTGACTTTGGTGGGTTTTTTTGTTTTGTTTTATTTTCTTTCTGCCTTGGTGTGCTGGGATCGGATCCTGCTTACCTTCCTCTCCTTACAGAGATCCTGATATAGACGCCAGATTGGGAATGTAACAGGGCTGGGTCTTCTCTTCCAGTCCCACTAGACACCATGGTAACTAATCAAGTTGGTGGTTGCTGTTAATACCTGTGTGTGTGTACACATTTCCTCTTCCTTTGCTGACTAACCAGCTAGATCTCTACTAACATCACTGTAATTTGTGCTGGAATCTGTTGGCAAAGGGATGATGCATTTCACTGGGCGCTTGGGTTTCATTGTCTCGTGTCTGACTGGGGTGGAGTTGTTGTTTATCCCAGATGGTGTCCCTCCATCTCTTCCAACAGTGAACTTGCCAGTGCATTGACTAAAGCACAGGAAATTCAGAGCTCTTTCTGTGTCAAAATAAAAGTAAATTCCCTGTAAACAGGGCTCAGACAGCTTGGGTGTTGGAAAACTTGTAGGGATCTAAATACATTAGTTGCTTAAGCCTGAATGATAACATTTAGATAGTGTAGATCTGAGAAGTTTTGTGAATGAAACAATTAATGATTACATAATTTTGGTAACGGAAGGGATGCATTGTCTCTGAGACAGTCAAGACCCCTAGCCATCATAGCTGGGGTAGTATTTTTTTTTCAGTTCTAACTGCTGCAGGTATGAGGAGCTAAATCTGCTATGGTAAAACCTACCAAAGGGTAAAAAACGCATGCCCTACGAGGAGGTGGTCTGGTTAATGTCACTGTCCTCGTTTGTTTCTGTACTCCCTTTATACACTGTCTGCAAAGGCTCAGGGAAAGGGATGCCCATAGGTCAGAGGGTTGTGGTAGCAGAGGGCACTCCTGTGACTGCTGCCAAGGAGGTGGCTACTTTACTCTCCTGGGTGCTTTGGTACCAGGAGGTAGACCTAGCACTGAGACCCATCACATTGCTCAGAGGTCACCAACTTAAAGGGCATTTGCTCTGTGGTATTCATTTTTCTGTCAAGGCTTGTTTTCTTTTCAGTCCTGCTTTAAGCAGATGAAAAGAAGCAATCAGAGAGTGAAAACCAGCAGCCTTCTTTTAGGGGTGTTGGTTCTCACCACAAGACAGTTCTTTTGTTTGAAAACTGAGATTTGCCTGATTAGATATTCAAGTAACTATATGAGGGCACATTGTATAAATGTCCCGTGTGACTCTTGAGGTAATTGCTCCACAGACTGGTGTCTGCTGGGAGAATTATTTAGGGCTCACAGCCTAACTGTAAAAGCAAGGGAATTAATGCAGAGTCGGGTAGGAAGTACCTTGCTGGTGTAGAGAGAGCTGCTGGCTCTTGTAAGGGTTGGCTCTAACTGTGGCACTGGTACAACGCTTGCCTCAGTGACTGGGATTGTTTAGCTTCTAGTTAGAAGATAATTGCTGTTTACCACTGTTAACTGAGAAGAAAACACACGATTTTAGAGAGGCTGAGTTGAGTGGGAGTATCTAAGGACAAGGGGTTGTGGAGGAGCTGCTGTCCTATGTTCATAGCTGCTCCTTCCTGTTGCTTACTAATGAAACTCAGAGGAAGGACAGAGAAATGTCTCGGGAGAGATGGAGAATTGTGTGTGTTTATTTCAGAACCCATTACGTTCATTTTTTTTTACTTTGGCGTAACCTGCCGCATTTCATCTTGCCATCATTCGTCTTTTGTTTTTGTTTCTTCTTTTTGTTTCGTTTTGTTTTGTTCTGTTCGTTTCGGTTTGGTTTTCGTGTGCCTCTTGAACATTGTCGTGCAAACTCTGCTCTGCCACCTCGTCAGCTGCAGTACCTCTGAGAGCTTGATGTCTCCGGTTAAGCAGGCTCCGCAGAAGGCGCCCTCCGACACAGAGGGCCTGGTAAACAGCGTGCCCGCCCGATCGCACCAGGTAAACTGCTCCTGCTGCTCCCCCCAGGCAGGACTCCCCCCAGCCCGGGGCAGCTGCTGTGGAAAACATCCAGGCAGGGTGGGCTTCGTGCATTAGGGGCTGCCTGCTGGTAGAAGTGCGTGTGCTGGACGAGGGGTGAGCAGTAAGCTGGGGCTGGTGAGCTGTGCTGTGAAAGGCTTGGTGCAGTTGAAGGAGCAGCATCTTTGTGTGAGCGGAGATGGAGTTTTATGCCCTCTCTATATTAATTTATAAAAAACCATGGTTGTGATCTTGTGCATTAAGGTACGCAGGTGGTAGTGAAGTGCAAGGATGAGGAGTGGTGGGAGAGTATCTGTTTAACACAGACACAATACAGTGTCTGTCAGATACGAATCACCCCATACAGCTGCCTGGGCTCTTCTGGGATGGTAATGGGGAGGAATTTGCCCTGCACTCTCATGCTCCATGGCACCTACTTCCTTCACAAGGGGAAGGAACCAGATGCTGGCCAGTCTGCAGATGATTTGTGCTGCTGAGAGCTCTCTTCTGCTGAGCCTCCCAACTTTTGTGGGCTTGAACGTGCCACTCTTTGTGCTTGCTGCAGCTGGCAAAGTTCTGCTGACTTTGAAGGGAAAAAGTGGCTTTTATCCAGACTTAGCATCCCATGGGAGGGGACAGAGCATGAGTCAGACAGGGATTCTACGCAATGGATCCTTACCTGTTAGTAGTACAGGATTTCCTTATGTGGAAGTTGTTCCCTCTTTGAGTATTCCTAGCAGTTTTCCTGTGAAGATACAGTTCCTGAGAGAGTTTAAGTTCAAAATGGACTTTTTCTTAATTAGACACTTTTTAGCAAGCGGCTGCACTATAGTGTGTGCAAGTTAATACCTGGTCTCATAATTTCTCCTGACAAAATAATGGAGATGTGTGTTAATATATTAACACTACAGGAAAATACCAAATGTGCTAACAGTCAGCTCAGTGAAGTCAAAGCTCCTACTCTGCTGGACTTCTGGTTTGTTTTTTGAAACGCATTTTTTTCTGAGCTGTGCAGTGTTTCCAAAGTTTTAGCACACAGGCCTACAAAGCTGCCTTCTGAGATCAGTTATTCACAGAGGCTGTATAATTAGGATTTAAAAATAGTCAAATTTTAACTGGAATAGGTCTTGCAGCAGCAGGCTGCCTATAAGGCCTGGATACAACATGTCTTTTCTAGATCATGGGAGATGCCTCTGGAATGGGTGAATGATGATGATTCCACCATCTTCCCTTAAAAAAAAAAAAAAAAAAATTTTGCAAAACCAGCACTGGTTTTTTGTTTGCAAAAACAGTGGGATTTATGATATGGTAGCTGTTGAAGTCAACATCCATGGGTGAAAAACCCAAAAACTTTTAATTGTCATGACATGAAAAAGTACTTGCAAGTGCCCTGAGAGCTACACACAGATACTGTTCTGTGCTTGCATCTTGAGAGCAAAAATACAGCAATGTTTTGGTGTGAAAACTGTGGTGTCCTCATCCTTCCGTGTACACAGGGTTCTGAGTCTCAGTGTGCTGAAAGGAGCAGCAGAGTAAATCTAAACTTTGTGATGTTGACTCAGAATCAGGGTGCTCTAGCCCTTCTGTAGTCACTCCAGTCTGTTTGTTCATTGACAGAGTTCTCCCTGCAGGTAAGTTCCTAAAGGAAGACACAAAGTGTGAATGAACACTGCTGACCTCAACTGAAAAATACTGCAAATGACTTTTGTTTCGTTCAGTTTCAGTTTAGTTTTTAGATTTTTAATCTCTTTTGTCAGGCAGAGTTTCTTTTCGTGGCAGACATTTGTAGCCACAAGTAGTTCCTCAGCCTCCTGTTGAACATTTGCCCTGCCTTTAAAGAACAACTAAACATATTTACTTTTCTTTTAAAAGATCCACAGTGAAGTCAGGGTAGATCAGATTTTGAACAGAATATTTAAACAAGTGAGGAAGCAAAATTTCAGTTGATTACACTTACATTGTTAGCTTCTAGCCATTAAAGAAAGGGTCATATCAGCATGCAAATCAACATATTTGAGCTCTTTCACCACATACAAGTAAAACCTGGTGCTTCTTGGTAATCAAGAAATGAGCTGTAGTATTAAAGCTTTTGAGGTGTTGTGCAAGTGAAAGGCAGGTACTCATTCCTAGCAGTTCCCAGAGCTCTTTCAGGCTGTTTGCTGATTCAGGCACACTCTTGTCTCTTGGAATGCCTGGCAGTTTTAGACCAGTGGTTCCCACAGTCAGTGCTGTGGTCAAACAGCAGAGGCCTGTGGTCTTCCTTGTAGCTTTTTTATGATGTAGGATGTGTAGGAAGTGCATGAATGCCTTGTACTTCACTGGTGGAAAAGAACTGTGAATACAAACAAAACTGCCTCTGCAAGTTAGAAACAGTAACAGAGGTGTTTGCTCTGAGTAGCATTTAAATTAATTAAGTGAAGTTTATTCATTTTTTAATTTATGTATCCTTTCAAGAATCAGTGATGGACTATTTGTCTGCATCACATCTCAGCTGAAAGTGTGCTGAGCCTGCACTTCCTTTGTGTTTTGAGTGCAAGTTACTTAGGTGTGGACCTTGCTTTCTGGAGTTTGCCTATCTGATTCTGTGAGTGTTCAGCTGCTTGAATCAGCTCCACTTGTTTTCACTGTGCCCTCCTTCTCAGCAGGTATGTCCTGTCCTGTCAGAGTTGTCTGTGGTGGTCCTTGTCCCTGCCATCATTCTCTAGTGCCTGCTGTTCTAGCAGGACTGTTATTTGTGTGGGTAAGAAATGGTTTCCAGTGAAGGCAGGAACTACATGGGTTTCCCACGTGGATGTCTTTGTTTGGATCCCAGGACCCTGAGAAGGAGCAGCTTGTGATGCCAAGAATCTTGATTGAAATTCCAGATAACTTTTGCAGAGCCCGAATCTGTTGTAGTTGCAACATGGTTCAGAATCTGAGAAATCTGAAAATTCTGTAGATTCCTGTTGGACCATGGTGGTCTAACTTTGTAATTCCTTTTTCTTTGCTGTAACTTGCAATTCATGACTCTGCTGACAAGCTCTTAGCCAGTACACCTGCTACTCTTTTCCCTTCAGTTCTGAATGGAGAAATTGCAAGGCTTCAGGGAATGCTGGTTTTATATAGCAGTGCTGGTCTGTCTTTTGGTTCTGAAGAGTCAGGATGAGCTTACTTGGGATTAGATGAAATTTTTGAATTGTTTAGACTGTGTTTAAAATGGTCCAGGGGACACTTGGAGTCAAGTAGAGAATCAGTTGGCAACAAATCAAATAGATGAGCATTGCAATAAATCCTTGGCCCCCCCTTTTTCTCTGTGTTGGCTGTCTACCAGTTTTTTCAGGTGACTGACAGTGAACACATTGAGACAATGATGGCTTGATTTGGATCAGCTGATCACACCAGTCAGTCTCTCCACAGCACTAACATGCTGCTTGCAGCACAGTGACTATATTTAAACTGGCAAAAACCCAGTGCAGTGATAATTGATACTGAGTGAACTCCACTGGTAGACAATTGACCCACCAGAGTTACTTGAACAAAATTTGGAATGTCACAGTGAGTACATCATGCAGTTGGATTTATTATTATTTTATTTTTTTTTTAACTGGTAGTGCTCTCAAGCTGAATTTGTCATACCCTTGACCTCTGGCCTCAGGCAGATGAGATTTCCAAAATTGCTTGCAATTAAACTTCAGGGTTACTTCGCCTTGAAGTTTATACAGACATTGTGATCTGATTGGAATTAGTAATCTCAATACAGTGCTGGAGACCAGAACAACATGAAAGCAAATAGCAGAGAAATTTTTTAAAAAGTGGCTATAATGAGATTTGAAATCCAGAGTTTTCTAGGACATCAGTGTTCCTTTTTCCCATTTTCTCAGTGTGTTGTTTATATTCAGGGTTTTTTACCTATTTGCAAGTTTCCACCCTTCAGTCCATCTTCTTCCTCTGTTCTATATTACTTTGGAAATACTTTACCCAGAAGGAAGAAAACATGGATTTAAATTACTTCTGAAGGGAACAAGGTATTTATCAGATGTGAGCTTTGCCACTGTGCTGGGGGAGGACACCTCTGCAGGAAGGTACCTGTGGTCCTTCAAGGGCTTAGTTTTCTGTACAGAAGGTCTGTTTTCATCTCTGGCTCATAATTGCTTTGGAAAATAGATGGAAAAATTCCTGTGTCACGCCTATACAAATGTTTCTTAATTTGTCAGGATTCCAAAAGTACTGGCAAGAAGGGGGTAGAGGAGTGCCAGTGAAGGCTACTTCTTCCTGGGACATAAGGGAAGCCAGAACAGTTAAATGGATGACAGGTTTTGAAGGAAAAACTGCTGAAAAAGCCTCAACCAAACTAAAAGCTCTCTGTTTTTAATTCCCCCCCCCTCATCCCCAGATAAGACAGTCCCTTTACCTCCTGCATGGGTGTGTGGTCTCTCTGTTGAGGTCACCTGGGAGGTGGTGGCAGCCCTGTGCTTGACTCAGGGGGTTCAGCCTGGGACCTGCAGCTCTCCTGCCATCCAGGTCCCACCTGTCTTGCTGGACCTCGGCTCCCTGGATGCTGCAGTCCTGTCCTCAGCCTGTCTCCAGCAGCCAGCTGGCTTTCCCTGGGCTGTGTTTTAGAGGATGTGGTGTTTTAGGAAGTGTTCACACATTCAGCTGAAAGACAGGGCTGTAATGTCCTCCCCTGCACCCCAGCAAATGTCACAGAGGTGAGGCCATGCGTGCCCAAGGTGTCTGTGAGCTGCTGCTGCCTGGGCTGGCTCGGAGGTCAGGTAAGAGTTCTGTATTTCTGCACCATTGTAGCACCTCCTGCCTCACTGCTGTGTAAGTCTTGGCCCCATCACTGGCTCGGGCAGTGACTCGAGGTGGCTGCAGCTTTATCCTCTCCCTCGTTATCCACGTGGCACAGCCGTGCTGGGATTTACAGGACCTGAGTAGCACTTTGGGAAGTACACTCTGCTGTTGACTGGTAAACCTCTAGCACAGCTCCTCTTGAACAATATGAAATCTGGCATGCATCTGACTAAGCCACGTGTCTTTGCTCCATAGCACGTACGAATTGCTGCTTTTCAGAGCAAGGGATCCTAGATGGTGCTTTCTGTGCCAGCAGGCAGTTTTGGAGGGAGGCAAGGGTGCTGTTTGGCATGCTCCTGAGAGGAGAAAGGTGGCAGACTAGAGCTCACGTGCAGCTGAGGGTTCATTCCACCTGCTTCCAAGTGCCGTGTGCAGTCATAAAAGCTCTGTGGTCTCGCTTTGGCCTTCACCTTGCTGCAGCCCCCATGGGCTGCTGTGGAAAAGCTGACGGTGCCTGTTCTTGTGTCCCCAGGGCCCCGTCATTTACGCGCAGTTAGATCACTCCGGGGGACAGCACAGCGACAAGATCAACAAGTCAGAGTCTGTGGTCTACGCCGACATTCGGAAGAACTGAGACCCTCAGCTATCCAAAGGACAACACACATTCAGACTGGAATTGCTTGAGCAAGATTTGACCCAGAGAACTCACATGTGGCCTTTGATGCCTAGGCTAGGACCAATGCATGTGCATACAGAGGGAGAGATATATATGTATTGTGTGTAAATAGTCTATTTAATCGTACAGAAGTGAGACCAATGTTGCATGTTGAATTGCGGTAAGAGTTTTGCTTATAAATTGCCAATATTCTTTTTTATTTGTATCTTGTGTGACGAGAGAGAAAGTGAAAGCTCGCATCACAATTTTAAAATATTTTTATCTTGATTATTAATGGAGAAACTGGAAGATGCCTGAAGAGTCTAGATTGACCTGGAGATTCCTTTTTCTTTGCTTATAGGGCCTAATTTCTTTTGTTGGGGTGACTATAAAGAAGACGTCTTCTTTATGTTCAGAGTTCTTTATGTTTACAGGGTATTTATCTTTCCTTGGTCAGATTCTCAGTACAGGCTGCCTTCTTGAGTAAACTAGACCCTCTCACTTGGTCTTGTAAGCCAAATTGTGACTCCTAGCTATCAGAAATGTATGTCTCAGCAGTGTGAGTGAAGGAAACCTTTAGGCCTACCTGACCTGTGTAATGTGGGTCACAAAACTGTTTACTTCTCGATGAGCCCAGCTATTCAAGCTGAGTCCTTTAAGGTGCAGGGATAGTGTTGATCCAGTGAATTTTGTGAAATGGTAGTTTACCTGTGAAAACGAAGGAGATAGTGAGTTAAAGGCATAGGAAGCTGTAGCTGTAGGTGGTTACCTCAGACTCTGTTGAACGTTTCAGTGAAATATTTCTTCCTCAAAGCTCTGTGATTTCATGTAAGTGTTAAAAAGGGCTCCAAGGGATCTGGAAGCTGTAGTACTCCCATACCTCTCTGCCATGGCTCCGTTATTCCACTGTCACCTCCTTGGAGGTGCTTTATTTGTTCTCAAAAGCCTGTAGTGGAGGCTGAACAACTTCTGGAGGAAATCTAGGGCTCCTTGGGTTCTTTGATGTGTGAGTTTTTTTGTGTAACCAATATTTGCACACAAGATGTGGATGGGTAGTTTATTTCCTTCATCTCTGCAAGTCTACTGCTTGAATACAATTCTCCAGCCTCTTGTTTCTAGGTTAAACTCCTAGATTGTTGAGGATCTCTGCTGACGAGGATTTCTTTTGCTGACCCATTGTATCCTGAAATCTGGTGCTCAAAACTAGAAGTGGCCTTCCAGCAGAGATCTTCTCAAAGTGGCATATAGTAGAAGGATTTCTGTTTTGTACATCCTAATGAGGTGGTTTTGTTTTGGGTTGGGTTTTTTTTTCTTTTTTTTTGGCAGCAAATAATTTTCAGTTTGGTCTATTGTAACCCCTTTTTTCCGATCCTTACCCATTTCCTGGTTCAGTCTGTTTCACAGAATCAGTCCCAGAATGGTTGAGGTTGGAGGGACCTTTGGACATCATCCAGTCTTCCTCAAGCAGGATCAGCCAGAGGAGGCTGCCCAGCACCGTGCCCAGTTTTGAGCATCTCCACAGGTGGGAACTCTGCAGCATCTCTGGGCTGTTCCAAACCTGTTCCAAACTCCCATGTTTCACTCTCACACCAAGCACATGAAAAAGAGTTACAGGCCCATGGCAGACCCTTTCACAACCACATTAGATAATCCTTTAATTATGACAGTGCAATTTTAATAACTATTTTGTGTACAGTGGGCTTTTTCTTCTCAACAAAGCTAGGTATGCCAACACTATATTCTTTTATCAGGATCAAACTTCACTGATTTCCTGACAACAGCTGCCTTTATTAGAAATCAACAGCTTTATTTTTGTATTCATGCACTGGGTAGATCTTAGGACATTGTCCTCAAGGCCAGAACCAGCTTCTTAAAACTGAGGCTCAGAAGGAACCCATGCATTAATTTATTCTGCCATATGTCAGTTGCTAATCTTGCAATATCTGAATTTGTGTAATTCTTCTTCCAAGACTTGGCTGTTATCAAAAAAGCATGTTTCAGTTTTAAAGGAGGTTTTTAAGGCATCAGTTTTCAGGTATTTGCCAAGTCTTGTAGGGAACTGAGACACCGAAGTGTGGCTAACTAACAGCTCTGTAAATATTTTAGCATTTTATTTTTTGTCAATAACACATCCAAGATGAAAAATTGACAAATTTCTTCTTCACAGGAGACCTTTAAGTATCTTCTACTTCATGGATTAAGCAGGGATTTTTTAGCAAGACTCCACATGAAGGGCTGTGGTGTTTATACCAAGTGCTGGAAGCTGATGGAGTGGGACCTACTCACCCCAGAAAGGTGGTACTACTCAGGGGTAGTTTGTGCACCCTTAAGCTTCCACCTGTTGGTAAGATCCACTGTCTTGGTTGCTGCAGTGCTCATGTTGGTGACTGTAGTCAGGAAATATTTTACTTAGAAGATGGTGAGGCCCTGGCACAGGTTGCCCAGAGAAGCTGTGGATGCCCCATCCCTGGAAGTGTTCAGGGTCGGGTTGGATGGGGCTCTGAGCAACCTGGTCTGATGGAAGGTGTCCCTGCCCATGGCCGGGGGTTGGAACTGGATGGTCTTTAAGGTCCCTCCCAACCCAATCCAGTCAGTGATTCTGTAGGATCTTCTCAAGTGCTGAATTCTGCACCTGACAGCCAGGAGGGACATCCCTGTCCTGGGGGGCACCAGGCCCAGCATTGCCAGCCAGGCAAGGGAGGGGATTGTCCTGGGGCAGCCTCCCCTCCAGTCCTGGGGACAGTTTTGGGTGCCACAATGTAAAAAAGACATGAAGCCATTGGAGAGTGTCCAAAGGACACCACAAGGATGGGGAAGGGACTGGAAGGGAAACCTTCTGATAAATGGCTGAGGTCACTTGTTCTGTTCAGCCTGAAGGAGACTGAGGGGAGACCTCACTGTGGTCTTCAACATCCTCATGAGGGGAAGCAGAGGGGCAGGCACTGCTCTCTTCACTCTGTGACCAGTGACAGGACCCAAGGGAATGGCATGAAGATGAGTCAGGGCAGGTTTAGGTTGGATATCAGGAACATGTCTTTCACCCAGAGGGTGGCAGTGGTCACAGCATCAGGCCTGAGAGAGTTCAAGAAGTGTTTGGACAATGCTCTCAGGCACATGGTGTGACTCCTGGGGTCTCCTGCCTACGGCCAGGAGTTGGACTTGATGATCTTGATGGGTCCCTTCCAACCCAGTGTAAATTATGATTCAGATCAGGAGGAATCCTGCTGCTGCTGCTTTCCTTATACATCAGGCTGTTACTGCCCAACATTTATTTTACACTTAATAAAGCACTAATGCTTTGGATGTGGTTGATGGAGAAACTTGATTTTGATCTGCCTGTGTTCATCCCTGCACATCACCGTCTTTCTCCCCCAACATTTTTGAGAAAGAGGGAGAATTGTGATGAATGTGGCAGTCAGAAACTTGCTGCTATGAGAAGATGGGGCTGGCCTTGCCTCTGAAGTCTGCTACTAATGTTTGTTTCTTTTCCTGCTGGAATGTACTGGAGAATCTGAGCACAATTCTGATGTGGTGCTAACTTTAGGAAGCACACGAATCTGGTGCTAACTTTAGGACTGATCTGGTGCTAACTTTAGGAGACACACTGGTCTGGCTGTTTTTAACTGACTTAAGGAGACTGACTGACTCCTTGCATGGCTTTTCTTTAGCTACAGATATGTTCATATTGCCTAGACTGAGGAGGCTCCCTGCAAGGCATCTTGGGTCCTCTTTATGAAGGCAGAATGAACTTGGAAGTATTTTTTAAAACCACTAAACATCTTTTTAGAAAGAAACAAAAGCCTTCCCCCAGGAATGGCAGAAATCTGTCTGAATCCCTCTCCAGTGCCAAGGCTGTTGATATTTTTTTTTCATGGAAAACTGAGCAATGTAATTATTAAGTAACATTTTCATGCTGAAGTCAAAAGGACTTCAGGCATTGTGAGGCAACACTTGTGAGCTTTCTGTTCCTCAGGTTATCTGAGATAGTTTAATGGTATGATTACCTGTGGTGATGAAAGGGACTGATGCTGAGTTGGCTTACTTAGTAAAGTCTCAGGAGACAGAGAACTTCTCTTCCTTGATGGGTAGAGCAAGCGGAGATTAAAGTCAAAGTCATCATATCCTGATGTTCTGGTGACTAGAAGCTTAACTCTGTTTGCTCTGCTGCTGTTCTCTGAATTCTCTGCTGCTGTTCCTTGCAGGTGGAAAAGAACTGCTTGGACTTTGAGGAACATGAAGGGTGTTGTCCTTGTTCTATTGTAGCACTGCTGCCAGCTCTTGTTAGGATCATCTCTTTTCAAAACAAGGGCTGCATGCCAGGTTTGCAGCAGCCCAGAGGAGGAATAGGCACCTCTCTTAAGGCACTAGCCAGTGACTAAACAGTTAGGGGGGTCATTGCTCTTGGATAGTGGACCTGGGAGGGCTTGTGTGATGGAATAAATTCATCATGCAAACAAAACTGGGATCAATCTGAAATGGCCCCTTTTGACTCCAGCAGTTGTTCTGTGAGGAAGATGCTCACCATGTTCACAAAACATTAGCATTAAGAGCCATTACAGGGGGGCAGGTGTGTCCCTGTAACTCCTTGCCTGATATGTCATTTATAACTGGAGTCCTGTAGGGTTTTGTTTTCTCTCAGAGCATTAGTGGTGCTTTGGTTTGTGAGTAGAAGAGCTGTAATTGGGTTTTTAAACTTTTTAAACCTGTGAGAACTGTCTAGGTAACCATCTGTCTTGTAACTGCAGTAAAGGTGTGTATGCACCTTAAGAACTGCATTGCCTTAGAGTGGATTCAGTGAGGTCAGGTATGGAGTGTTTGATTTGTGACCAGAACACCTTCACTCTCTATTGGAATCTTGTCTTGGACTTCTGCATTATTAGTGTATCCGCCAAGACCTCAAATACAAAATGTTCTTATTGTGTCATAGGTGAAGGAAAGATTTCCTCGATAAAACCACCAAAAGAGAAGGTGGGTGGGACTTCTGGGCTGTGGCCACACCTCTGCAGTGTAACATTTCTATATGGGAGACTACAGACTCATATTAACAAGGCTCAGCAATTATTCTCTTCTTTAGGTTTCTCTTTCCCTTCTCTTCACTGCCCTAAAGCTAATAAGCCCTTTCATTTACAGGTATTTTTGCACTCTAAAATATAAGTTCAATGCCTTTGGAGATCAGTGTGCTGTGCAATGTTTTCTGTCTCCCTGCAATGCCAACTGTTCTTATGTGGTAAATGTAATTGAAAACATAGACTGGGTACTTTCCTTTTATAAACCTCTGTCCTGGAGGTGTGCAAGACAACAAACACCTGTAAGACAGGTGTATAATCTATGTGAGGGAGCTAGATATGCATTGCATGGCCTGATTACATGAAGAGCCAGTGTACCAACTGTTAGTGCTTTTGCTTTTACAGACTCATCTGAAAACAGTTATCTTGGATATTTTTTCTTGAATGGACTTAATGTTTTCTATTGTAATCTTGTGAATATTTTAATACACTTTTTTTTCCCATTACTGGTTTGCTGGATGAGTCTTACCTGGCTGGGGACTGGGGAGGGAGGGGGACTGGAATACAACACCTCTCTCCCTGGCAGTATCCTCCAGTCACTGTGTGCACTCGGTGACCAACACAGCTGGAGAACTCACCACTTGAGACCCTGGGTTACTGCTTCAGCCACAAGGACCAAGACATACAAGTGCAACTGTGGCAGAACAGAGACCTGACTTCATGGTGGTACAGCCTTTGAAAACGGGAGCTGACAGACTCGTTGGAACCTACCTTGCCTCAGTTATCTTTTCCCCTGCATGTCAGTTCCTGAGCCTGGTGCTTCAGCACCCCCATCTTCTGCCTGGAGCTGTGAAGGAAGCTAAAACACCAGTGCCACATTTGTTTACTGTCCTTTTGTTCAGGACAGTGGTTGGCTGGGGAACAAATGAAGACATGCACAGCTGAAGCTGGAACAAATATCCTGCCAGGGAAGGAAGAGCATCAGGAAATGAAATGCAAATGCTACTGTTGGTTACTGAAATATGGCAAGCCATCACTCGGGTGGTTTCCTGACTGTGACAGGAAAGATGACTTCAGTCTGAGGCTCTGGCTGTCACCAGTACTGCATGACTCCCAGCACTGATCAGTGGAGTCAGATGAGGTGAGGCTCAGCAACTCTTTTTATGCAAAATGCAGCCAGTTTCTTCAAAGAGACAGTACAAGACCAACAATTCCGTGTTCATTTTAAAAGGTTACCCTTTATTTAAATGTGTGTAGATACTTTTGTTATTTGCACTTAGAAAGCATTTGCTCTCTAAACATTTAAATTTCCTCATTTATTTTCTCAGAGAAAAAAAAAAATTATAATTAGTGAAGCTAGGTCCCATGGGGATGGGTTTGTGCGTTGCCAGATTTGACCTGTTGGGTTAAGCATCTCTTTACTGCAGCTGCTCTTGAGCTTTTAACTCCTGATTATACCTGTATGAATAAAAAAGAAAGAGCACAGGCTAAGAACAGAATAGAACACCAGTTACTATAACTGTTTTCCTAGCATGTTCACCAAAGGAGGTTTAAAATTACAATGGACTTGAGGATAGGATATCTTAATTCATGTAAGAAGTTCCAAAGTAGCTAAGTTTGTCACATTCCTGGCCAGTACTGAAGCCAGAAAACTCCCAAGTTCAAGAAAAACTTTGAGAAATAATTTTTTAAAAATGCTGCTCTGCTTAAAAATCCTTTGATGCAGCTGGAACTGACACGATTCAATGCTGCTTTAGCTAGACTGAAAATATTTACAGCTTCACTCTGACTTAACTGTAAAACTAACAATGTAGCAAAAACATTCTGTAATGTTTCATGAATGGTTCAGTTCCTCTTGCCTGTTGCACTGACAGAGAGGCTGGCAGCATTTATTAATTCCTGGTTAATGCTTAGCTGTAGTTGTACCCTTATTAACACATACCTCCATATTCGGAAAAGCTGGGAGGCACCAGCACAGCCAACAAAGAAGTTCACAGCAAACAGACTCCAGTTTTTAGGGATAATCACTAGAGAGTACCGTGACCAAATAAGGCCTGTTGAATAAAATGTGAAGTTTAAAGATATTTCAAATTAATTATTCAGATATTTCTCTAAGTTTGGAGGCAGATTCATGGGCCAGTTGAAGTAAACAAATTTCGCAACGTCATGTTAGACAACTGCTTTGCTTAGACAACACCTTTTTCTCAGTGAAAAGTGCCAGTGGGACATCTACAGGTATGTACTACCTTTGTCTAAAATAGCTACAGTAAGGTCAGTCATAGTCTGAATATCAAACAAAGATCCTCTGTAGTCCCTTAATCCTCCAGCATGGTTGCACAGTAGTGGTATTTTGCTGTATATCCAGCTTGATGCACTACACTGGAGATTATGCAAAACATGCAAAAATGCACAGCACTGTGTCAGATATCAAAATAAAGTCTGGAGAACCCTTTCAGATGGGAAAAGCAATGGGAAAAGCTGCCCAGGGAAGTGGTGCAGCACCATCTGTGGAGGTGTTTGTAAGACGTGTAGTTGTGTCACTTAGAGACACATTTTAATGGTGGACTTGGAAGTGCTGGGTTAATGGTTGGACTCTCATGATCTTAAAAGTCTTTTCCAACCTAAATGATTCTAGGATTACAGAATATTGTTTCTGCCAGTGTGAGGATTCTTGGCAGGCAGCAGTGCAGTAGTCCATGTGCCACTGCTTCCAATTTCTTGCAACACTTGGAAATTCTTTCCAGTTATGTTACTGCAATTACCTTACCATTCTTAAATCCCTTTAAGTCTTTTCTAAAAACAGACACTATATCCTGGACTGATTTCAAAATTACTTGATCTGAAGCAAAAGACCTCACTTACTGCAGTGAACAGTATCATGGTAACTTTAGGGATGACACTCATGTCCTAACTCGTAGCAACGTGCGCTGAACAATTCCAGATTAAGACAGGTGTAGAAAACTGTTACACAATTACAGAAGCTGACTGATTTAGTAACAAATAAAGGTCTGTCCTAGAATTATCAGACAACAGCACTAGTGACAGCTAGCCTGTTAAAATTGAGGCTTTCTGTAGAATGGATTAGTACTGCTGGAAGATTCTGAGATGGAGCTGTGTGAAAACACAAAGTGTGGCCTCACCTGTGGCTGTTAGTACTGCAGACTGTGCTGTGCTGAGCTTTTCTGCTGGTCTGGCCATGTCAGCCAGGCCAGCACCCACCAGACCCTGCAAAGAGAAATTCAGTGATTCACACTGGGACTCCTGTAAGAGATCAAGAGCTTTACAAGGGGGAGCTGCTTCACAGCTCAGTGCTTAACTTATCCTACTGCATTATGCAGGAGATGGGATGCATTCTGTGAACAGTTAAGACTCTGGGAGACACCATCCACTTCCAGTCCCATGTGGTAGGAAAAAGAACGCGGTTATGGCAGCTACAACTGGGTGGCAATAAAATCCCAGGCATTGTATTTGTATTAATTCAAGAACAAGGTTAATTTAAACACAGCTGCTTAAGAAAGCAGCTGAAAAAAACCCACCCTGGTTTTCATGCAACAAGTAGAGGCTTATCCAAATAAGGGCCCTCTTCCCACAGGTCAGGCTAAGATACTGCTGGTAAACATCACCCCATACAGTCTTCACTCAGCTTCATCTGAGGGGGTGAAAGTGCTTTTTTTCAATATAATTTCAGTAAAAGTAGAAAACTGGCAGGTGAATTGAGGAATAGCTTGGCTGATCTACTTGACATTAGTAGCAAACACTCTGCTTGGTTTGTTTGTTGTGTTATTGCCCTCTACTGGAAATAAAATTTTATGTCCCCGTTCCGCCAGTTCATGAAACAAAACCCCCAAACAAACCAAAACCCTTAAGTAAGATAGTCCTAATGCTTTTAATTCTCTGACTGCCACACAGGACTCCTTGGGCACAGAAGAGGTGCCTTAGGCTCAGAAGGGTGTTTCCAGGGAGAACCTCTGAGGAAGGGGAAGGTTAACCACGGTTCCTGCAGCTCCAGTGCAGACATCTGCCACAGAAACCAAAAAACACATTAGAGCACAATGTGTTGCCTGTGGCCTGTAAGAAGTTGGGGTTCACAATGGCAAAGTTACAAAGCAGCTGGCAATGGTAAGAGCAGGTTACATCCTTGCTTGCTATCAATCAAGGAGATCAAACCCTTGTGGGTTTAGAGATCACTTGTGTTATCTGTACCAGTGCAACACCTCGGAAGAGCACACTGAATTAGGAGGTGGCATTTGCATCCCCTGGGCACAAACACAGCCCAGGGCTGTAGCCACTTGAAAGCAGAACCTCACAGGAGACAGAGCACCACTGGCAGTCACAGTGGCAGCTGCCTTTGTCTTTTCTGTCAAGACTGCCTTGCACTCTGACCTGCTTCAGCCTGCCTTCAAGCTCTAAGGCTTAGGAATTGGCCTCCTTAAGATACTTCTCAAATTCCTAAATCTCAGAAGGAACACATGCTTTAGGAGTTTTGCATCATGCCAGCTCATGCCTACCTTAAGCAACACTCAAGCTGGTGTTTCACAAGAGAAAGCCTTTGTGAAACTCAGCAAAAAGCACAATTCTTCCACAAAGCATTTTCTCCGTGCTCTATCCCCTTCATGTTATGCTGTTATTAAGGCTAATTTTGTTCCTCCCCTTATATGAAGAATTAGAGCCTCTAATCTTTCTGCAGGCTCAAGTATCTGCTGGGAAACTCTTGCTTACTCAGTGTGTTGCTGCAGATTGCCCTGGGCTTGACACCCAGACACCAGCTGGCATCTTGTACTTACCCATTTCATAACAGGTGCCCAGAAAAACACTGTTTTGGGACCTGAGGGAAGATGGGAGAAAAGAAGTTAAATTATTTAGTAAGATGTGGCTGTTTTAATATCCACAGTAAGTTTGTTTTATTTTGGTTTTTTAATAACTGTTTATATTAGCAGTTTCCACTGCTGTACAAGCTCTAGCACCTAATATTCATAATTCATCAACTCAATGCATCAACTTGCAGTTGTGTAATCGCTCCACACATTTCTGCAACACCTGGATAGGATTTTGTATGTCCATGTTTAAGCAACCAGAGCAGGCAAAATGCATTTATAATTGAAAGAGTTAAGCAAAGGCCTAGGAATAGGGAAAACATCCCTAAAATCTACCAGTAGGATTATGAGGGAAGAGGATGAAATCTCAAGAAAGGAAGAAAAATCCAATGGCATGGGACCTGAGGAAAAACAACTTACATGTAATTTTCAGTGATGCTAACAACAGCAACTGGTTGGTTAAAACCAAGCCTTGTAAAGCCACACCTACAACTATGCCAGAAATCATTAATCTGGGACTTCTGCTCCAAGTCTTAAATGAGAAGCCACAATCCAAAGTACTAACCCCCCTGCGAAACAGTCAGGACACTGTTCTAATTTTATAAAAATCATTAATGTTTAGGTCACTGCTCAGCACTCTGATAACATGCAAGATGAAGCCAAGTCTTCACTTTAATGTATTACACAGGAGTCACCACCAGGACTTTGGTTGCCTGCTTTTTATGAGAGCTATTTCTTCACTAACAATTCAGCCTTGCACTAACTACTTGTACTGCCAGTTTTAACCACCCTCAAGTTTAAAACTATGACTTGGGAAACAGAAACTGGCTTGGCAGCCTTGCATAAAGCCCTTTTCAACCCACCCTGCTTGTGATCAAATTTCAAACTGCATTTAATAACTACAAGCACATTACCTTTTGTCTAATACTGTGGAATATTAGATAACAGCAGTTTAATGTTCATCCTTTAAAGATACAAACTTCAGCTGCTCTTAGGCACTTACTTTGTATGTCAGTATCAGGCTGCAAATACAGCTTGTTATAAATAAATCAGTCTTATACAATAGCTTTAATTGCTAACATTATCTTATTCTAAAACACAAATTCAGATTTGGAGTACTAGAGGATGTGGGGTGAGTATAAATTATTAAACTGACATGCCCTAAACAGCTAGTAGAACTTTTCAAGAAGACTGATGTTAATTTTTCTTAATAATAGAAAACCATTTCAAAGTGCTGACTGCAGACCTAAGAAACAACTGGAGACAGGGAAGCCAAGTTTGTAACTAGGTAAGACTGTCAAAAGAGGCACTCCAGCAAGCACCCAGCCTGGGTGAGTTCTTCCCAGCTCCTGACATCCAGAATGTTTCAGTATCGCAGCAGCACATGAGAGCAGGGGGACACCAGAGGCTAATTTGGATATCACATGTGTGACCAGTTTATAGAATTCATGACTTCTGTTAAATATAAGAAGTCTTTGTGCTGAAAACTTGAGTTGAGTCAGGCAAAGTGAACCAGAGAAGCCAAAGGGGAGGGAGCACAAGCTCAGCCCATGCTTTTCCATGGCAGCCTGGGGGGTTGGTGTGCCAGGCCCTCCACTGTCCTCCAGCAATGCCAGCCAAAGAAACAGTTTTTAACAGGCATCAGTTATTTTGCTGGAAGCTTGCTTTATGCCACAAAGTGCTTCATGCCTCACAAGTGATTGATAATTTCATGACAATGATGCTTATATTCCTGAATTAGACTAGAGATTTAGATGTCACTGGAGATAAAAGAAAGCCTTTCATTTGTAACCCACTTTTTTTTTTTCCTGAAGTCAGAGTGACATCTATTGCATAATTTTCTCAGACACACCTTCAAGGCTAAAATAGAAGTTGCTGGGGTTCAGTTTCTATACTTGCTTGTGCTGTGGCCTCACACCATCACTATGGAATATGAAAGATAGATATGCGTGTGTGTATATATATAACAGATATATACACACAGAATCCCTAAAAATGGATTTATTAATTATAACATTATGGTAATGATCAAAAGTGGCCCACAGGCAGTTTTGTGAAGTGAAAAGCACTGCAAGAGAACCTCCAAAATCTCCTCCAATTACCACTACAGCTCTGTTGAAGAAGGAACATGGATGTTCCCAGTACCTGCTGTGCCTTGTGTCCACTAAAAGCATCTGGAAGCTGCCACATTTCACACCGGTGGAATGTGTCTCTCTGTGTTGAACATACTGTCTCTTTATACATAAAAACAATAGGTTAATGTTAAAGGTATTGGTCTAGTGAATTCAGTATAAATCAAGCATTTTGAGAACTGCACTTTTCACTCTTTGTGATTTCTTTAGAGCAACAATTTTCCTTCCAAGAAAGGGCCATTGTAAGAGGACAGAGCAACTGCCTGCAAACGAAAGTCCATTTTCACAGTGCCTATTCCTGGTAGGTGAAGAGTCAAGGATGCCTGTGACACTGACACAAAACAGTGGCGACAGAGCCTATGGAATGCCAGGATTTTATCGGGCGCTCGTTTTAACAACCGACGCAATTTGTTTACATGACAAACACCACGTAAATGGCACCGAATGAGATCATTTTACAAGAGGTTTCTCCCTAAAAACACAAACCCCCACGGAAAGGTAAACTGTAGGTCAGGTGAGGGGAGCTCGTTCTTTAACCACAGGAGTCCTCCGGCGGATTCACCAAGGGCACGAGTTGCCTTTGGTAGAAGCGTGGGATTCAGCAGAAAGGAAATAAAACCCAAGGCTGCCTGACTTGACCAGGGCACGTTTCAAGATCAGAAACCCTGGCAGCTCTCTTCCCCCATCCCTGGAAGTGTCCGAGGCCAGGCTGGATGGGGCTGCGAGTAACCGGGTCTGGTGAAAGGAAGGCGTTCCCACGCGTGGCAGCGGGTGGATCTGGATGATCTTTAATATCCCTTCCAACCCAAACCATTTCTATTATTTTCCCAGCACATCCTCTTGAAAGAAGCGGCTGCCGAGGCCTCCAGGCCCCTTTAAACCCATGACATCCCTTGGGCAGCCCACGCGATCCCTGGATCCACCCCGCGGTACCGTGACAGTGACACCAGCGCATCCATCCCGGAGCCACCCGTGCCGTGCCCGGCTATCCTATTCTCCCATCACAAACGCAATAAATTCCCCGTTACGGAGCGGAGCTCCGCTCCAGGGCCGATTTCCCGTGCCGGAACCATCCTAACCGCGTTACTGCCGCCCCGATCCCGCCCCCCGCCCGTAGGGAACGCATCCCCCGCTCCGCCTCCCCCCGGNCTCCGCCTCCCCCCGGCCCAACCGGGGGCCAAGGTGACCCCCGCCCATTACCCGCTGGGTGGTTGTAGAAGGGCCGGAACCGCGGCGGCAGCATCAGCTCGATGCGGTCGAGCATGCGGTGGTAGGAGGCGCGGAGCCCCGCGACGGCGGCCGCCATGGCGAGGGACGGGGCGAGCGGGGACCGAGGGGCGAACGGGGACTGAGCGGAGGCCCCGTTCCGTCCGTCCGTCCTTCCTCCGCCCGGGCCCCGCCCGCCGGACCTGCCCACCCGGCAGCCCGCGCTCTCATTGCGCAGCGCCGCAAGGGGCGGGGAGGTGCGCGGCGCTATTGGCGCTCCAGCTCCATGGGGAGAGCTGGCGCGCCCGCACCA
>VYXD01004340.1:491962-505418 GCA_013397195.1 Hylia prasina | reverse complement strand
ACCCCGGCCCCATCCCTCCGCGCTCCCGGGCCGGCCGGGGCCCGCCAGGACCCTCCGGTCCCTCGGTGCGCGGCGTGGCTCGCCCGCCCCCCTTGCTTCCCGAAGGAACTGTTGCACGCCGAGATCCGGCCGGGAAGTTGGGCGGCGGCTCAAAATAGCGCCGGTGCCGGCGTTCCGTGCCGGGGGCCGGGCAGGGTCCGGATTTACCGGCGCTGAGCTGCCGGAGGCTGGGAACAAAGCCCGGAAACGCCTCCGGGATCATGGCGCGGCCGCTGTCCCGGCGCCCTCGAGGTGTTCCCGGGGCTCTGGGAGAAGCCGAGCCGCTGGAACGCGCTCGNCGCTGGAACGCGCTCGGTGCGGGCCGATCCGCCCGCCCTTTGTGTCCCCAAGAGCTCCGCGGCCACCGCGGGGTCCCCGCAGGAGCCCCAGCCCCGGGCTGCCCTCGCCTCCACTCCCGAGCCAGGTATTTTCACTTTACAAGTTAAAGCCAGCGCCACTTTTAGTTTCCGAGGCCGCGGGGACGTTTCTGTGGCGTGAAGGAACTGTGGATATTTCTTTGTCATGGCGCAGGTTCTGTAAAAAACGTTACCAAAAAAAAAATATTTTTTTTAAAACCAGTGTTTATTCACGTGTTTTTGGAGGTGTGGCGATCCATCGTAGTGGCGCCGTGGGTTTGGGGGGTGTCTCTCCAGGGTAGATGGCTCGGTGGGTCGGGAACGCGTTCTTTTGTGCTCGTGTGGCAAAACAATTCCTGCCTTGGAGAGGAAACCTCGAGTACTCGAGATGGAGCTTGATTTACAGCGTTGTAAAACGAGTGTCGTTCTGTGCCTCCCAGGCTTTCCCGGCTGTGCTCGGTGGTAAATGGTCTGTCGTTTGGTTTTTTTCCTGGTGGGATTTAAGGTGAGAGATCACATTACCGAGCCTAACTCAGGAGTTTTCTGTCTGTAGTCCCTGAGCACTCAGTAATCAACAAAAGGTTAATCGAGGAAATGAAGGTTATTGCTGGTAGGTTTCTACCGATTACAGAAGGGGGGGAAGTGTAAGTAGAGCGCTCAAATCCCTTTGAAAGAAATTTTGAGTTCTGAAATAAAAAAAAAGAGGTTGAGAACTGACGATCTGCTTTTGATTTTGGTTATGTCTCACACTGTGCTTGGCCGAGCCTTAGCCGAGGATTGTTCTAACTTTTAGTGATCAAACCTTCTGACTGGATTTTTTTTTTTCTTTTTGTCTGTTCCAGCTGGAGCAGAAAAGCTCAATGTTAAAATTAGGACTGTAGTGTGCAGATTCTGAAGAAGAACCATTTTTTGAAGAAGACCTTTTTTTTAATTATTATTCTGCTTTTACATGGTTGTGTTTCTGCGAGTTGAAGTACCAAGATTCGAACAGTAGAAATCATCCTCCCAGATTTACCAAGATGTCTTTTCTGGATGCTGCTCCAATAAAATACACATAACTTTAGTTAAAAACAAAACTCTGGCACCTTGGTTAAGGTCTCATATTTACAGTTTCCCCTTTCATTCACCTAAACAAGTTCAGTTGCTTTAGAGCCTTGGAAAAATGGGACCTGGGAGATCCTTCCCACTGAACTGATGTTGAGATCTGCATTGGTGATGGCAAGACATGCTCACTCCTTACTGACTCCTGCTTTTCCCCAGGGGTTGGTGCAGGGTGTGCTTGTCTTGTGGAACCACCGCACTTTTACCCCAAACGGCGTTTATGGCCTTAATAAACCCATTAATTTGTCTGCTAATCAGGTGTGGTTGTTCCAGTGCAGATTTCCCAGACAAGAGGCTGTTGTTGTGCTTTTTTTGTGTGCAGGGCAGTGGAGGTGTGGGTCTTTTCTCTTTCAGACTTCAGCAGCTCTGCTTTGTTCTCTGGGGAGAGTTGGTTATTTTGATATTTGCTTCCACTGTATCAAGTGGCCAAGACCGCAGTGGTCAGGTGGGTGCCACTGGTTGTTGGTCACTGCTGATCTGTGTGGGAAGTAAGGCTTCCTCCTACTTATAATTTCTCTTTTTTTGGTAGTGTTTCAGCAGTCTGGCAGACAGAACGAATGGAGGACGGGAATTTCATTTTAACTTAGGAATAGTATTGGGAGACTCGAGGCATTGTCGGTATGCATTTTTTGTTTTTCTGTTTGGGCAAATTTTTATTTATTTTTTTTTTGCAAATTTGACTAAACAATTATGGATACCAGTAAAAAATGAAGTAGTTTCTATATCTCTTCATTGCTTGCTGCACTTTTTCAGCTGCTGAATCAAAGGAAAAGCATTATGGCAATGCTATAATTGACTAACAATGCAGTCCTGAGGAAGGTGCGTCTGTGTGGATGGTACTTGGATAACTTACTCCAACCACTGGGATGGTTGTGTTGTGCTACAGTGTGAAATATCGACAGTGACCATGTTTTGAAGGAAAACATCTGAGAACTAATTGCTGTTTCCTATTTACTCAGTGTTTCAGTTTCATGTGAACTGGCAATCAAGTGGCACTCTATAAATAGCCTCTCTCAGCTTCTGAAAACAGCTGCTCCAGGAAGGATCCGTGTAATGTACCTTTCCATGCAGATAGCTCCCCCCTGGAATTTATGGCCTTGCAAAAGCTCTGTCTGATTTTGCAAGATCCCTAAATAATTGCTCTGAAGCCTGGTCAGTTCTGGACAGGGTTCCAGAGAAACAGCTCATGGAGAGCATCCTGGGATGTGTCCTTCGGATGTTATCCTTTGGTGAGAGCTCCTGCTGTGACGAGAGGGGCAAGATGTGGGTCTCAGCAATGTGTCTGTTAGCTACGTTTCCTTCAGCATTTGTAGGCTAATTAATCTCCATTTCAGACAGTGCTTGTATTGGAGGTCTCCAGAGGGAGCCAGGCCTGGGGGAGGCTGTCAGTAACTTTTCCTTGATTCAGTTTAAGCATCCTCTTAGCCCGGTGCTGGCGGGAGGAGCCCTGCTGCTGGATCACAGATGGAAACTTGAGTTTCAGACTGTTTTCAGTAGCACATCGTGGCCCTTTTGCTCTGAAAAACACTAGTGCAAACTGTAGTATCCAGGTTAAATTCTGCCTTGAAACTGGCAAGTGTAATTGCTCAGGATACTTCCACAAGAATCTCCAGATCTTGTAATTTTGTATCGTTGTGCAATGTTTCAGGCATGGGTGAACAAACCTGTTCTGGAGGCCGGTGAAGTGTTCTGTGCCAGCACAATAAAGGCATCTGTGTGAATTAAATATAGCATATAAAGATTTGGCCACAGAAATGGCAGGTTGGGTTTCTTGCAAGAAAGAGGGCTCCATAATTCCTCTGAAGTATTTAATGTGATGGGTCCTGCTGCTGAGAATGGCTCTGTTTAGACAGGAGGAAGAATGAAGACTTTTCCTTTTTATTTGTTTGTTTAGGAGTTTTGTTTTGGTCTATTTTTGCTGTTTGACATAGCAGGTAATTCCAAGAAAGTCTCTCAGTCTAAAAGGAGAGGAACCAATGGTGTATTTTAGTTCAGAGTGGTTGTGGCAGCTGTGGTGCTTGATACAGTGGAAGCAAATATCAAAATAACCAACTCTCCCCAGTCTCTGATATCTTCATGCAGATACTATTTTCTGAAATCTTTGTTCCTTTTTTTTTCTTTTAAGCATATATCTTAGAGATAGTATTGTGGTGCTTTCATTCCCCCTTCTTTCAAGATTGTTTCGTGTCTTACCAAGTTTTTATCATCCTGGTTTTTAAGATTTGGGAAAAGTTGGAAGTCTGAAAAAAGTCACTGTAAGAAAACAGTTAGTTTCATTGTGGTTAAATTTTGTAAAGCTTCAGCAGTTCTTATTAAAAAGAGATCTGTGAATGTTTGTATGTAGGGAGAATTTACTGAACTACTTAAGTTTCAATAGTTCCCCCTCTTTATAGGGATGAACCACAGTAACCCCAGTTTTGATGCTGATTGCCCTGCTCATAAGTAGGGTTGAAAACCAGGCAAGAATAGCTATTGTAACTGATTAGCTTTGATATTGACTGCCTTCCATTCATTTATAAAACTAGTAGTGGCTGGGTGAATGAAGATAGAATTGGGTGTTGCTGCTGAACATTTGGTACTTCCTAAAATAAATTGCCCAGACCGCAAGAGTGAAATTAAAATACTTCCTTAAAATATTCTAAACTTTCATTCTGTCTTTTGCTTTTCTCGGCCAAACAAACCAACCAAACCCAGCAGAATGGAAACTTGAATGCTGGGGAGAACAACCAAAAAGAAAGGCATTATTTTCCCCAGTTTTTGCTCCAGATATATTTTAACATGTGGTATCTTGGTCTTTGAAAATAATGTGGAGTAGGAAGGGTCAGACAGCTTTAACATGATCAGCTTTGTGGCTGGTGCTCTTGCAAAATTGGAAATGGGCAGCGTATTTAATCAGCCTTTCTTCTTAAATTCTTTGCATAATACTTGTGATGTTTAGTTGTTTTTTTCAGGTGCACTGCTATATTTCATGTCCTAAACCTCTGGAATTAATTTTCTTTTCCACCATGAGTTAAAAACACTCATCTGTCACAGCTAAACTGCAGATCTGGTAGAGGTGTTTTATGTTTTTTTTTCTTCAAGTCTTACAGATAACTAACTGCTGCTTGAAAAAGCAGCATTATAAATGTACCTGATGGTCTGATGATGAGAGCACAGTTCTGTAGTGATATATTCTATCACACATCAAATACTTTGTGAAACTCAGCTAACTGAAGTGTTTAGAAAGATGGAAGTGAACTCTCCAGATTTTTTTCATTAGAAATGTTTCCTGAATAATAGAAATAGGCAGAGGCAGAATTGAAGTTCACGGTGTAATGAATGAGTTGGAGGAAAATACATCTGTGGAACAGTTTTTATGTGCTCAATCTAATATTGGAAGGAGGCAGGAAGCATTAGGAAGGCAGGAAATTTGTTGTAGTCATTGGATCTTCACTGGTTGTGTAGAAAAGCATATGATGCATAAAAGCAGTGTGGAAAAGGGATGTGAATTTTTAATTGAAAAAAACACGAGAGAGGACAGTGCTCGGGTATTGCCTTAAACTGGATATCTTTGGAGTTTTTTCTCCTTGTTAATAAAAGCAAGGCTTAGTGACTACAGTCCTTAAAAAAATTACAGATGGGCTATTGAAACAACAGCGTGGCATCGAGACCTGTTGATAACAAATTGAATTTGGAGGAGTTTAATAAAGAGACTGTGTCTGAAATGAATTCCCTGATACAATCTCATTTAAATTGGTACCAAGGAGCAGAGAGGCACTATATGTATGTCTAAAACAGCTTGTAGGAAAAGATATTAGGGGTGATCCTAGCATACAGGATTAATGATTTCTTTTCCTACTTCAAAGTAAATCAGCTCAGATAATAAAGACACCCATTTTAAAGCCTTTAATGTCAGTAAAGGATAATAAAAGCAGAGTGTAACAGAATCATCTGGACAAAACAACAAATAAAAAAATGCTGGCTGGTTATAATTTGGTACATATCAGAAAACCAGCAAGAGATGTGAGCTGGGAGGTAAGATTAAGGTTAGATGAGTATTTTTGTGGCCTGAGCGCTGAATGCTTAGTTTTAATTTCAGTCTAATCAGCCTTCTGTTATCTTTCGGCTTATTTCACCCACAGACTAACTGAGCTGTGGGAGTGGAGGACAGGAGCCACTTGGACCTGCAAGTGGTACAGCCATGTGGCATTAATCTAGGTAAATTTGATAGCTTGTTTTGCTGTTATCTTAGAAATCTTTGCTTGCAGTTAATATCATTGACCTTTTTCAGTTACATCTTCCCGTGTGTTTTGTGGTTTCTTGTGGTTTGTTGCTGTTTCTTTCTCCTCAGTGTTGTCCCATTTTGCTTCCATTCAGTGATAATGTGTTGATGATCAGTTTTGTGTATTTTCTTAAAAAAAAAAATTACATGCAGGGTCTGGGATTACTCAGTGCTTTCTGTCACTCTGTCCTGAAATAAGAGAAGGATTTGCAATGTTTGTTTTTAGGATGCTGGGGATTGAGAGTAGCACAACTTCCATTTTTTTATGTACAAACACCAGTTTGTGTATAACTGTAGACCCTCATGGGTCACATTATTATGATCTTTGGTGGGATTACCTTGCAGAAACCTGTTTTTTGGGGTTTGTTTTTGCTGGGTTTGTTTTGTTTTGTTTATTTTTTATGCTATTGTCTAGATCAGAATTTATCAATGAATTACTTACTGAGTTTTTGATGTTTTAATTTTCTAAGCCACCAATTTTTTTGCTGCTGTTGTATTTTGACATATGAAACAGGAAGGTGAATTAGAGGCATATAAAATGGAAGGTGAATTTCTGGCGTTATATTTGGCCAGCAAGAAATGATGAAAAATTGGTATAACTGTTTCAGACTCTTGATTTTCTGTCCTTCAGAAATTCAGGAGGCCTTTTAAGTTGTCTACAGATTTGTCATAATTTCTTGGAATGGGTGGAACTATGCAGATGTGACCTTGTGTGTAATATCTGTGATTAACAGAACATTAATCATGCGTGTTTATGGCTGCCAGGAAGTAGGAGTGTGTGTAAGTGGTTTGTAGTCCTAAGGCTTTGCATGTATTATAATATTTGAATTATACTCAGGATGCAAATGTATTTGCTTGATATCCTTTGGAGCCTCAGTGTTCTCCTGCAGACATTTGTGTGCCCTTCTAATATATTTTCATTTTTGATTGCAATATTTCATTACGTTTACATTGTGTGCTTTTAAAGGCTATCTTTGTACAGGGAATGTGTTTGCTTTGTAAATAATGCCTGTGCCTTGATACTGAGTGTTTCAGACAGCTTTGTAGTTAAGTTGTACCTTGATCTTCTAATAATGAGCTTTGGATACATGAAAGCTGTCTCTTGCTGCAAAAACAAGTCGTGTACAGCATGTGCTGGATTTGTATTTCAGGATGAGGCAGTGATGTGAGAGGTCCTTTAGATCTCTTTGCTTTATTTATTTATTTCATTTTTTCCCCTCATAGCTTCCTTCCACTTGGATTGCTTCCATTAACTGCATTAGGGCAGACCATTAAACCTGTGTGTGTTCAGTCACTTCCAAGATGTTGCACTGCAACTCTGTGTGTTCTCGTGACTTTGCATGTGATTCCTGATCTTCTATCCTTGAGTGTCCCCAGAATAGTCTAGTAGGATATAACTGATCATGTATCAGGAACCTGTTGACACTTGAGACCAGTTCTGCCCTGGCAGTAAGGAAAAAAGATCAGTTCAAACACCAACTGTGCCAGCCTTCAAACAAAGCTGGATTTTTCACTGTTAGAGTGCAAGTCTTGGCTTTTTCTTGTCATTGGGGCTTAGTGAGCTGCTGATTCAGATGTGTCCCAAATGCTTTAGTCTGTGTTGAATAATTAAATATTGAATGTGAGTATCATGAGATGGAATCTGAGTCACATCAATGTGTTTCAATATCCCCTTCTTTTCCTCATCTTGTTCTTCAAGGATTTGCAGGCTTTCCTCCAGGAAGATTGAATGTGTCATTAATGCTGACTGCTGTCTAACAGATATCATGGGGAAGATAAGAATCTCTCCCTTCTCTTCCCTGTGAACTTCATGTGTTCTGAACCATCAGTGTTTATTCAACCCTTTTTGAACTACTGAAACCTCATCAAAATAAAAAACCTGTTAAAATTAAATTGTTAAACCAAACTCACCCCTTTATCTAGGTTGCATCACTTTGTTGTTACAGTTATTTTAGTGTGTTCCTGTTATTTACCTCTCTAGGAAATGAGGAAAAAATCTGGTTCCTTTTTAATTTGGTTTTATTGTAAAAACACTGTTATGTCCTGAGAACTGTCTTCAGTAAATAGTCTTCAGAGTTAAACAGGTTTTTTTGTTACCTAGGATGAATACATATAGTTTAATGAAATAGGTGATGTAATTTTTAAAAGTAAAGTTTTTTCCCCCCCATTTGTTTTTAAATATCCAATGATAATTTAACCTGTGTCAGTAGACTGTTAACAGTCATCTACTATCAAGACTCAGCTTTCTACTTGAGCTCAACTTTTGATTCTTGTAATCTATCTTTAATTTTGATTTTTGTAGTCTATCTTTAATCCTGGACAATGTCTTGGTGTTTACATTTGTAATCTTATGGGGTTATGACCCATATCTGTTATGGCATCTATAGATCTATTTCCTGAGTTCCCCCAAACAAACCCAGCAGTGTACAATTCCTACATTACCCAGGATTAAATGGTATCTTAAATTAGGCAGGTGTACAGAATGTTAAATGCCTTAATTCAGTTCCACCCTGTCCAAGATCTCAATTTCACTTGTGGGAAAGGCAGGCCCTGGGGTTTTTTTGCTGGAAGACATGTCTGTAGATATGCTGGTAAGCTTCTGTATAATCACTTCTTAATCTGTTTAAAAATGAGTATCGAGTTAGCTTAAACAACTTTAAATAGTAGGCTTTGATTTAGCCCAGAGCCTTTGTCTGGAATTCCTGGGATTAGTCCTGCTGGCAGAGTGGGAGAAGCAGCAGCCTCTGGAAGGTGATGGCAGCAGTGGGGACACACACCTCCTCAGCAGGAAACAGGACATTCCTGCTAGGAATGCTCTCTTAAAAGCAGATTCCACATTTTCTTTCCTTCTCCTAGTGATTCTGCATGCTCCAGTGTTCATTTTGCTTGGAGGTGAGGGACCCTGGTTCTGCTACAAGCAGTTTTAACCTCTGCACTGGGGTGCAGCAACGCTGCATTTCAGCTTCTTAGACACCACCTTTTCTTGCTGGAAAGTGGAGCTCCTAATTCACCTTGGGTGCCACAGTGATCAGCAGCACCTGAGAACATAAAGCAGAGTGCCTGATGTGTATTTCCCCAAGTGAAATACCCAACCCAATGTAATAACCCAACCAATCTTAAGGATTGGTTGGGTTATTACATTGATGTCATTTCCATAAGGAAATATTCAGCATTGCTGCCCACATAGCAGTTTCAGATGAAGACTTTTCAAAGTCAAAGGGAAGCATTTCTAAAGACATATTGAAACCTACAGTAGTGCTGTTTACTCCAACTTGCAACCATCTGCATAATACTTCTTTTTGCCTCAGTTAATAGAAACATCCTTTGACTTTTCTTAGGAGAAGAAAGCACTTGTGCCCACAAGTGTATTTTTCTTGATCTGGTGACTATTATTTTTGTGTTGGTATCTGTTTTAGAATTTTGAGGAGTTTCTTTGGGAGTCCTATTTTAGTCCTGGTGGAGAAAACAGCAAAAGCTTCTGCATGTAGTTAATCCTACATCCAGTTAATCACTTAAGCTATGTCAGATAGTTTTCTGTTGAGGGGAGTAAGGTGGTATGTGTTATCTTTTACATACATAGAGCTTATCTTGGTTTTGTCACGTGAATTTTGTCCTCTGCTCTATAGAAATTAGAAATATTTGTGGCATAATATAAAAATTTCAAGTGCCTTTTGTCTCAGTGAGTTGTTTGTACTTGATCATCAGACTACTGTCTTGGTTTAGGGCAAATTTAGGAAGGAAATTTCTGAAGGGGTCTTTCTAGAAGGCAAATTTAAGCAGTCCTTCTCCTACCCGGTTCAGGAAACAAAAAAAAAAAAATCTTTCAAGAAAAGTGGAAAAATTTTGTTTATTTAATAAGCAAAGTACTCACAAACATGGAAAAAAATAATCATATTAATCAATGGAACCTTTAGTTTTTCTGAAGAGATGGTAAATTCAGAGAGAGATTAAGAGAGTCTTTTGTGGGATGTTGCTGGGCTTGCTCAGTCTCTTATCTTCCCTGCACTGGAAAATGCCATGTCCTGGGCCCCTGTGGGCAACAGGTGTGAGCTCCTGATGTTTTTCTGAGTTTGTCAGTCCAGAGCAGACTGATCAGTTCTGAGAAAAAGCAAAGCCACAGTCTCTGCCTCAGCTAGCAAAAAAACTACCTGAAAGCGAAGGAGAGCTCTCTCCTGCTGTCCATGCTGCAGGCAACACAGTGTGAGAGAGAAAGCTGAAGCTCTTATCTCTGTGTTTTTGAAAACAGCTGCCTCAGGCATTTCACCGCCTCTCCTTCTCCCCCCCTTCACTCTCAGATCTGGT
Source organism: Hylia prasina (assembly GCA_013397195.1). Taxonomy (NCBI): domain Eukaryota; kingdom Metazoa; phylum Chordata; class Aves; order Passeriformes; family Sylviidae; genus Hylia; species Hylia prasina. Next base: position 495,359 of record VYXD01004340.1, on the reverse strand, counting down.
GTTTAAGGTGCAAAATTTATTGCTGGGCTAAAAAGATGAATGGGGATACAATTCAGCTTCATAAAGTCACCCCAGGACAACTACTTTAAAGGATTGAATAAATATCAAAATTGCTGAAAACTGGCATTTTTTTCCTCCTGTCACAAAACCTCACTTGCAGTCTGTGGCAAGAACAAACAGAAGACTTAAGTATGGGCAGTGTAAGGGGAAGTGTGAGGATATCTGTCAGAATGTGGTGTACTTGTGAATGAAATCCACTTAGCAGCAGTCAGTGCAGCACAGATGAAGTGCCTTCTCTGAGAAAGGTGCTTGTGCTTCATCCCACATTTATGTGACTGAGAACACCTTAAAGCCTTTATATTAATGCAGCTGAATTTTGTGTAATTTTTCAGGCACAAACCATGGTAAATATCAAACAGAAATTAAATACATTAGTTTAAAGCCCAAATGCTTGTAACCTTATCAGTTATGGAGCCCAGTGGAGGCTTATATTTGGGAGTGGATACTTTCAGTATCCAAAAGATATTTCAAAGTTAATTACAGCCATTGCTACTAATGCAAACATATCTGTGCTCTTACCTACAGTAAACTATTTTTGCAGATTCTGTAGAAACAAACCTAAACAGAAGTATTTTCCAAAATGCTTGTTTATTACCCTGAAATGTATAACATTGCTGAACTACTTTTTTCTTTGACATCAGAAAATATCCTTATTTTGGTTTTTGTTTGTTTTCTTTGGGGGTTTTTGTTTGTTTGGGGTTTTTTGTTTTGTTTTGGTGTGGGTTTGTTTTTTGTTTTGGTTTGGGGTTTTTTTTTTGTTGTTGGTTTTTTTTTGAGATCAGATTTTGTATTAATATACTCACTGTGAGATATTACAGGCTTGCTGATTTATAACTGAGGGCATAGTGTCCTGTCTTCTGTAGTTTCTGTCTTGGTGTTAAAATATCTGAAAGTTTCTTAATACCTAAAGCTCATTACTTAAAACCTATTTTAGAGTTTGAGTATAGGCTTGATTAGCACCAAATTGTTTGATGCTGGCTGGTTATTAGCAAAGTTCTGACATATTAAAATGGCAAAGAAGTCTCTTTGTAGACAATAAAAATATTTTGTGTTTTCTTTGTAGTGTTCATGCTTTCAGGCTTCATGATGTATCATTAAGAACAGAGGATAATTTGAGTTATCTGCTTTGAACTTAAACCATTATGAAGTAATTGATCATAGTCTTTTGAAAGGTAGTCTTTTAAACATTGGCAGAACCAAGACTTATCATTTTTGGCATTTTTACAGTAGTGCAGAAGAGTGAAGAAATATAACACAGGGCCCTGTTCAAAGGACTGGAGCCCACAGACAAGGATTTGGTTTCTGACAGTGCTGCTGGTTCACTCTTTCCTTTGATAAATTGCTTGAGTTTCCTGTGTCACAGTTTCAAGGAGTATAAAATGGGGCCAGTGTCAGGCTACATAGCTAACAAATGGTTTTTAAGGTGTTAATTAATCTTCAAGAATTTTAACTTACCTTGAAAGTTAATTCAGTGCATATTGTGTATAGTTCTATTTACTGTATGGTACATGGAAAAAGTGTTGCTGGAAAAAGTGTGTTGAGATGTGGATCAAAAGTTATAGCATGATGCAGAGTTTGGTGTAGTTGATCCAGCACTAAAAGCTATGTACAAATGCAGCCAAATGCCTAAACTCTCCCCTGGAAAACCAAGTTTTGAAATGCACTCAGAGTGCAGGATAACATGTGCTCTGCCTTGGGAACAGATGCTGGCTCCATTTCAGCTTTAAACTGGGGCATTCCAAATGTCACAGCGAGCCAGCGCTGAGGGACTTGGCCTTGCAAAGAGGCAGCTTGATATAAATGAGTGTTCATTTGATAAATGGGGTCTATTACTGAATAAGGGTTGTCTTTTAAAGTCTTACACTGTGTTGGTGCTGCTTTGGGTGAAAATTTAGTCAAATTTCTGCGGAGCACACGTGTGCTTTAAAGCTAAACCTTCATCATTAAGTGACCTGTACTTCTTCAGTGGGAAGTTCTGGAGCACAGTTTGAAATATTTGCAGGTTTTACATGCTCTCAGCATTTTACTGTCATCAGTTCTGAAGCAGCTTTGACTAAGTTAGTTACAAAAGAAAGGTATGTGTCTCTTTGCCAAAGCAGGCACATAGAAAGCACCTGATCAGCAATTCCTAAACTGAGGATTGTGACCTGAATGGTGTCATAGGGACTGTGAGTGGGGAGTGTAAGGGATGCTGGTGTGTTTTGGTATTGCTCCCTGAAGTGAGATCAGAGCTCTGTGAATGTGCCCAGACACCCAGGTTGGCTAATTCTCCAGGTGGGAGTTGCAAGGCAGCATTTGGTTTGACCTTGGGCACAGTGGATGAGACACAGAAGAGACAGCTGCAGCTTCTCTTTCACCTGCTTTCCCATATTTAAATTTGTATTATGAAGGACTCAGGGTGGGGCTTCTTTCATACACAGAATGGTCCCTTAGTCTCCAGCTTAATATAAACTAAAAAAATTATTGATCACTGCACTGAGGGTTTCCCTGTACCTTGAGGCTTCAGTAGTGCATAATGTTTGCTGAGAATGGGTGGATGGCTTAAAACTGAAAATATTATTGATCATTGTACTGAGAGTGGCGCTGAACCTTGAGACTTCACTTGGTGCATGACTAGTGAAAATGGGTGGGTGGAGCATTAGCTCGGCAGCTTTCCAAATTTCAGCTATGTAAACACTTCACAGGGAAGTGAAGTGTCACACATCACAGCCATTTGAAATGTAACAGGGCTTTTCTTTTTGTTTTGCTTTATGGTGTTCTTGTTGATAAATTCACCTTAGCAGTTTTGAAACAGACCCCATGTGTCCACTCCGGATTGAGATAATCATCTTGGTGGTGACAGTTTGATTACTTGATCCATGCCCTAGGCCTTATTTGAATATAGGAAACAATATATTGAAGCACCCCACAGAATTAAATTATTGCCTTTCTAGGAGTACTACATAGTTAAGGGAAACAGAAATAGTTTGTGGCTTGAGAGCCTGTACTCAGTATTGGGGTGGAAAAATCTGAACATGACAGAGGTCGTGATGCTGATATTGTAAGAGAAAAGTACTTTTGGGGTTTTGTTAAAAGCTTGGGTTTCATCCATCACTGTAGCTGAAAGGGGAGCCAGGAGCGCTGCCTCTGTAGGAAGGTGGAGGGAACAGGCAGCCTTTGGATTAGGTGAATGGGAATTCAGGATTGTGAAGGTTCTTGTCACTTGTGAGAGCAGAGCCCTTGACATGGAGAAGCTGACTGTTAGGAAGTCCAGCAATAAGAGCTGAGGTGCTGAAGAGTAAATGCAAAACAAACCAAGAGGTATTGATTCTTAATTTTTTTCAATGTCATAAAAATG